>JABCKT010000223.1:0-29969 GCA_018858115.1 Tephrocybe rancida
TCCGACGGCACCGCCAACGGTGACCTCACCGAGATCCGTCGTCTCTACGTCCAGAACGGCGTCGTCATCCAGAACTCCAAGACCATCATCCCCGGCATGGATTCGTATGACTCCGTCACTGGCGCCTACTGCGACGCCCAGAAGACCGTTTTCGGCGACACCAAGCAGTTCCAGGCCAAGGGTGGCTTGACCGCCATGGGCAAGGCCGCCAAGAACGGAATGGTCCTCGTCCTCTCCGTCTGGGACGACCACGCAGTCAACATGCTCTGGCTCGACTCCACCTATCCCACCACTGCCAGCGCCTCCACCCCCGGAGCTGCTCGCGGCACTTGCGCTACCACCTCCGGCGCCCCCACTGACGTCGAGGCCAACGCCCCCAACTCCTCCGTCACCTACTCCAACATCCGCTTCGGTGAGATCGGTTCGACCTACACCGGCACCACTGGTTCCACCTCCGCTGGAACCTCTGCTGGTACTACCTCCGCCCAGCCCACCAGCACCTCCGTCAAGCCCACCACCTCCTCCACCACCTCCTCCGCTCCCGCTTCCACCGCTACCCAAGTCAAGTGGGGTCAATGGTACGCCTGTCTCTCTTCCGCGATTTACATATTCATAACTGACATCTTTTCTCATTAGCGGTGGAACTGGCTACACCGGACCTACCGTCTGCGCTGCGGGATCCACCTGCACCTACAGCAACCCCTACTACAGCCAGTGCCTGTAAATCTCAAAAGCCTGGGGTCGTTCGGTTTGCCCTCCATACCCTCATAACAATGCTAAAATATTTTCCTACTTATAAAATCTCGGGTTTAACGTACAATCACTTATATACCCTACATACTCCGCGTGTTGGAATGGTACATGGTCTTTGAATCATCATTTGGTTGTCTCATCGTACTCTGTTCTTGTTCGTGAGCTCGGAAGTGTATCTCTTGCAGGTCTAGGCCGAGTCACTCTTCCATCCATATTCAAGCTCGAATAGATTCTCTGAAATACATTTCGAACTGTCCACACTCCACTCGCGTTCCATTCTATTCATCCGCGAAGGCCTCAAGACATTGCCAGTGTTCGGCTCTTTCGATTCTCTAACGAAACATCGCTAAGACGTACAAAGTCGTCTCGTACAATAATTACACATATCCCTCAAGTCAAAATGTCCATCGGCATCGTAGCTATCACAAGACCCTATCTCACCATCCTACTCCTCCATTCGACGAAGAGATGTTCTGGAAAAAGCCACCACATAACATCAACGGAAGGGACATTTCTAGAGAACTGCGGACACACCGTACTATCCTGCCGCTTGATCTCGGAGTATATCATCGACATGATCAGGAATATCTCATCGGCCTCAAGGGCCGTTTTCGTCAGGTGCAGCGTGGGAGGATCGGTCTTGCTGAATAGGCGAGGGCGCGAGGGGACAAGGAAACGAGCTGCGATGGACATGTTTCCATTTAAGGTTGCCTGGTCGCAGGAGGCCGTTCAGCATCCAACAGAAAAATTAAGCACGGCGAACATACCTTCCAGCCCTCGTCATCATACCTAAGCTCATACTCCTTCCTCCCCGCCTTCCATCTCCAATGACGAGTCCTAATTTATCCCGCTCAGCACATATTCGCACATAATGGAACAGGAAGGGTGTTTCCATCCAAATATGCCACTAACCTCTTCATAAACCTCCCTTCAGTCCGTCTGACATCCCCCAGCTTCTTCCTCTGCCCGAAAATCTCAAACGTCTTATCCTTCCAATACAGCGATGCAACATGTGCCGAGCGCCCAGGGGCCGGGTTCTCGTCGATAAAAACGGTCACCTTCCGCCCGCGCAGCCCGAACGTCGTCTTCAGGGTGTACAGCACCGACTTGTCCCACTTATTGCGGATGCAAGCGTTCAGTATATTGCCCTTGTTGTCGAAATAAACGTCCATGAATTCGAATGGATGGAAAGAGTTGGAGTTGGGCGGTGTTGACAGCGAGCAAGAGTCGGTTGACACAAGGTAAAGGTGTTTGGATCGAATCGAAGCTTCGTAAGTGATACTCGAAGCTAGATATCTAGTTGCCAAAAGGAGAGTCCACGCGATCTATGGCGATAGAAAAGCTCCGCGGGGTTATCCTGGCGCCTCCAGTACGCGGTAAGATAAGTGTACAGCGTGTCCAGATGTACGTGACGAGGTCATGAGAGTAGAGTCAATTATCCATATAATGTTATTTTTGGTTTCTCTGATGTCGAAAAGTCCACGTGAGGGGTAGCCAGACCATCGTGTAGATCTGCGTGTTAAAGTTTCATTCGAAACCAATACGATGCATTCTATAAGTTCACGTACAAAACCAAGGGCAGCTAGACATATCGATAACACATATAACCACCTGCTATATCCATTACGTCACGTATGCGAGCATGTGGCGCCACGCCTGCCATACTCAGCGGCCAGTCCAGTGTCACGTTCTTGAATGGAGGCTGGTACGTCGACCTTCCAGATATCGCATACAGCCTCCGCTTTGGATCCTCCATCTGCCATCCCCACCATATCCTGTCGAGATTCGCGTGGTGCAAGAAAAATAGCGGATCTATACATCGGGGCGCCGTTAGGAAGGCCCATGCCGGCAGACAGGAAGAAGCTACAAGTGACATACCTCCGGAACTAGAATACGTATCGGACATGTCACCTCCGATGAGTCTATGACCTGCATCGTGCAGCTTCGGACCCGAAGTGAGCGGCCTGCCCTCTATCTCCGTCCAGAATCGCTCAAACGTAGGTTGCTTCGTAGTATTGAGTACCTGCGCCTCGCTGAGGAACGGCAGGAACGTGGCATTGAGATTCCGAGTAAGGCGGTGGCTGTTGATCGTGTTTCTGGGGCCGTACGTTAGGTTGAAAGAAGAGAAGGGGCCATCTGGGACGGGGTCGCCGTTTGGAGCTGCACCGCCGAAGCCGGTTTTGGGGTCGAAGACGGGAGAGCGTAGGAGGCTAGTGGACGAGTGAGCGGGTGCCAGAAAAGCGCGAAGAAGGAGCATACGTATCGAGATTCGCCGTGTCTCGAGTCCAATCCCAGTAACTGAGGCTTAGTTAGCTCGAGACACGATAGAAATACTTCAAAATTCACGGATTCGCGCCCTTATACCCGCACTCTTTACGCAACGCCCTTTCATATTCAGCCACATATAAACGATGCCAAGGTAAGAACTGTCCCTTCAAAAAGGCGATGTAAGAAACGCGTCTCGCCTGGAGTGAAATGACGCGTAGCTTACGACGGTATGTGCGTTATCAGTCATGTTGATATGCAACGCCTGAAAGTCGTCAAATCGTGTCCGCGCAGCTTTGAAATCGCTTTTGGCCGGCGTTCTGTGCAGACATTGGACGGCAGTGATATAATCATGCTTCTCCTGCGTTGTGAGATTGCGCCTTGAGTAGAACAAAATGACCTAAGCAGGTGAAGTCGACTGGCGGTAAAAACACGCACCACTCATGCCTCGCTATGATATCCATACATCTGGAAAACTCTTGTCCTAGTCTTGCACCGCCTAGAGGTTTTGACGCAGCACGAGAGATTAACAGGACAACTATGGTCAATAAACGGTATAGGGGGAGGAAAGCCATTGTTGTCTAGTATTGCCAAGGTTCTGCTCTTATAGGGATTGCCTTGAATGTGGCGCTTACATAGGTAAGGCGTACGATCGTCGATCATCGACCCGTCATGTCAAGAGTAAGGCATTGAAATATCACGTTGTCGCGTTTGGGGAAAACATGCATTGTCGTTTTACGCGTACGGTCCACGTTCGAACAAGACTATAGCTGCAGCAGGAACTCGAAGTACAAGAGTCGACGCCCCGAACTTGAAAAGTCGTCATGTCAGTACAAAAATAAGAATTTGGCTTACTTTACTTGAGAAAGGCACCCTTCTGTACTGGAACGGCCGCGATGTGCTGCTGGTTTATCGATATCGATTCAATAGTATGTGGAAGAGTTTGAACTTCGAATGTTAGCCGACTTAGAAGTTTGACATGCCAAATGTTTGCATGTATGGGCTCACGTGATGACCGCGTTATTTGTTCGCCATCTTTGAGAGACGCGTTTGTTTGGTCAATCTTTCTTGCAACTTCCACTGTCGAAATTCATAAATCAGCTCACATCTGTCCTCCAAACTTTCCAAAACATCGAGCTAAAGGTTTATATTGAAATCTGGCAATAGGCAAGTCTACAATGTCTGAAGAAGTGTTCAAATCTGGTGCACTCCCCATCGCGAAGTTCAAACATGCTTTCACCACAAGTCATCACTACACCCACCACTCCTCCGTCCAGCACGTCGCCCTCGCCGACAAGCCTCTCGGCGTACACAAAGTCTCTTCCCGGACCACTCACCACCTAGTCACCCCGCCCCATCCAGAACACAAATCAGACGATGGACAGGACGTGCCCCACGAAGCTTGGGAGGCGTTCTACCCTAAGGGCAGCATCAACCCGAATGCCGAGATTCCTGGTGGCTTTGGATTTTATCTCTCTGGGCCGAAGGAATTTGCGGAACAGCTGGCTCATGGAGCGAGGGAGGTGGTGTTTGGGTACCGGATGATGCTTCAGCCGGGTTGGGAGTGGGTAAAGGGCGGGAAGTTGCCTGGCGTATGTATGTATAGCGGGTTTCTGAAGCTGGTTGCCGTGCTGATTGACGTGTATAACTAGTCGGCGGTGTGGGCGATTTGGCTTACGGGTGCACGGGAGGAAGAAAAGAGAGTCGATGTCAATGCTTCGATATGAGACCCATGTGGAGGTTCGTGTCTCTGTTTCCCGTATATTCTGTGCTATATTGAACATAATTGCTAGACCTAAGTCGGTAGGAGAGCTATACACGTACCTCCCTCTAACAGCCGCCAATTCCTCAGCGTTACTCGCCGTGCCACCAACACCCAAAGAGAACAACGATTATGGGTTCTCTGTTGGCAGAGGGGCGTTCCACCTTGATGTTGCCGTTGGGCGATGGGTCGGCCTTGCGTTTCGAATCAAGCTGAACACACATGGGCACCACAATGGTATGGGCACTCGTACATGTCAAAGGCATAGTAGCTCATCTGTCGCAGGCGAGATACAAGTCTGGGTCGACGGAAAGTCCGTCATCGACATTAGTGATGTGACGGTGTGTGAGGCAGCGGATGCGAGAATCAAGGGCATGCATTTTCAGACGTTCTTTGGCGGTAGGTCTTGTATATTCCTGCAGAGTGGTTTGAACACTAAATCGGCGCGACACAGGACATACCTCGGACTGGGCGTCCCCGAAGGACCAGCGGGCGTGGTTTGCGGATGTTTCAGGCGCGATCTTGGAGTAGTGTTTAGCACATTTATATGTTGGAGAATGTGATTCGTTTCCGTATGCTTGAGTCGCCTTCTCTAGAACTGTAATCATGATCATCCACGCCAGGCATCGCCGCCAGGGACACGAGGATGATGCACGCCAGTTCGATTACGGAATGGCCACACTCTTCTTTAGGCGCCGAAAGGCTGCTCAACCATAAGCGTTTCCCACCGCTCGTTTATCGTCCCCCACAACCTTCACTGGCAGCTGAATCCACACTCATGGCCGATAAACAACTAGCCATTGCTAATTATACCAATTATCACAACGATGATCCCGATACACCCGGGGCAAACGATCGTGAAATAGCATGGAAAGAAGCCCTAGACGACCTCAACAAGCAGCTCGTCCTCTACCGTGACATCGGGGACCCCAAGACACACGCCATCGAGGAGAAAGAGCAGGCCCGCATCGTCGTCGAGGCGATGTACCGAGTCTCCGAGGCGCACACAGACGTTAAGGGGAAGGAGGAGTACCGGAAGAAGGCGGAGAAGTTCGAGAAGGCGAGCCCGAAGCAGAGGAATAAACAGATGAATGCGCTGTTGAAGGGACTGGCGATATTGCTTGCGAGCCCGTTCATTCTGGCGGGAGCGGCGCTCTTCGTTGCGGGGTCGATCATTTATGGGGTTGGGTTGATGCTGAAGGGGTTGGGACAGGTCGTTACAGGCGGAGTATGGGACGACGTTAACTTGGATATGCCACAGGCTAGCACTGAAGAAGCTGAAGATCTCAGGTAAGTGGACTTTCTGATGATTTTGTGCTTGCGTTGGCTCGATCTCATGATTTATTCCTAGTCACACACATCGGGATTGAGTCTCCAATTGGGTTACATATGCTACAACGACTGCGTAGCTGGGCCTGGAGCCTGTTCCCATTCCATATATTGATCCATACCTCATGCATTCAGAGGGCCTTTTGGTGCGGATATTGAGCCGCATGTTATGATATACAACATGTAGTCTCTAAAGATATATCAGTTACCGACACCAGGGGAAAATCAAGTCCTCCCACTTCACGAGTCACTTTCGGTCTCTTCATCCTCATCCTCGCTCTCGTCCTCGTCGGATGAGACATACTTTGCCGCTTTCTTGCCACGGCTTCGAGGTTTTGAAGCTTTCTTCTTCTCTTTCGGAGTCCAGGCCTTCAACGCGGAGCTCAGGCTCTGGGCAAACTCGTGGTCATACAACACGCAGTTCATCCTAACCACATCGATTTGCTGTACTTTTGGGTGAGCTCAAGAGCACAACAAGTATTTGAACGTGTACCTCTTCTCCTGCCTCCAATGAAGTAATGACATCCTCAATACTAAGTACGTTTGATTGGGAAGATTTGCGTGACAACATGCGCGCGCGCATGTCCACATACTCGGGCCACTTCTTTGCCTTGAGCAGCTTCTTCCCCCACTGGGTTTTTACCTGCAGGACGGTGACATACGGTCAATGGCTCGAATCAACATGGAAGTCAGGTAGCGTACCGTCTGTCGCTGCTGCTTGAACTCTTCTGCGGTCATCTTCCCAACTACGGTGCAATCATATTCACCGAAGTACATCCACTCCGCAGGGCTCTTCTGCACCCGCGAGAGAAGAGTACATCGTCGGTTTAACATCCCCTTGCGACTCGAAAGGAGCAGTCCAGGGGCACCTGGAGAGGTCGGCATCCACGGGTTCACATCCGAAGTAGGGAATATGAAGAGGCGGGACTTGTTACGTGAGATGGCCAAGAATTGTTGGACGGAGCCTCCGTGTATGTCGCTCAGAAATTGTCGAGAAAAGGTAATAGATGAAGGTGGTGGATGAATCGTCAACGGGCTAGCATCTTGAAGATATTCGACTCCTTTGGTTTCGGGGAGCATAAAAGCTTTATCCTTCCTGATTTTACCTTTAATAAGCTATCAAGTAGTTGAACACCGATACAAATTCAATACGGTTGGTCCAAGACTCACCTTGTACGATGCAAGCACGGTTTCGGTAGCTTTTGTATCAGCATGATGTTCAATTGTGGCTTTCGCCCGTTTCGAGCGCGTTTCCAAGAGAGGGGATTGAGGCTCAGCCTTGCGCTTTCCACGACGTGTCCGTGATAAACTCTAACAGTTGATAAGTCGCAATCAGAGTGATGTCAGATCATACGAAATATACTTCTTTTTCGAGCTCAGAGCCTACACCTTCATTGTTAGAGATGGAGGCTGGTCCCTCGGATGATTCCAGCGGCCTGGAGGTGGGTGAAGTCATGGCAGCCTTCCTCGGTTTCTAATAGGTATATTGTTGACATTGAAACACAGGAGCAGAAAATGTGGACAAACCCCTGTCTGGGGAGGTGTAGAAGGGTTTGACACATCTACATCGATGATAGCTGGGCTAGAACGATTCTGGAGTTCAGCCTCAGGCTCTCCAGTGACTGAACCAATCCCTGCATTAGGGTCTGAATATAAGACAGGAATGTCGGGCGATGCCCTGATCCCTGCAGAAAGAGGCTCTTGAGGTTCCTCAACCTCAACCTGAGTAGCAGCGGCAGCAAGAGAGAGCTTTCGCCTCAGATCGCGTATCTCGTTTTCCAAACGGGTATTCTCCATTTGAAGTGCCGAGGTTTTCCCCTGTTCTTCCTTCAAATCTCGCTCAAGCAGGGTAATTTCCAAACGATTTTGACGAGCCTCAGATTTAGCCATCGTGGAAAGTAGATGCAAGAACGCCGGACAGTGGTGGATGATAACGAAGGAACTTGCTCGGGTCCCTTCGGGAGAACATTCATTTATGCATTTGATCTGTCAGCTGCTGAGCGGGGTCGTTTTATGGTCCAGCATTGCAGGTACCTATACTACTAGCCCAGATGGTCAACAAGAGATCAATATAGAAAACCTAGCTCAAGGAGCCAAGGGCTCGCTGTCTACAGGAAACGCACAAAATCGTTGTGTTTATCATAAACAATATAGAATCAAGACTCGACAACCTCGTTTGGCACTGGTTCAGATAGTTCTTCTGTGGGTGGGCGAGGTGGAAGTGTCTCATCAGTCATATCCCCGCCAGATAAACCATTGCCCTCTCGTAAAAAATCGGAAATTTTAAAAATACACCAACACATGTGTAACCATCAACGATGGCGGCCTGCGAGTATATCCTCCCCCTCGATACTGCCTTCTTCCTCGTTCGAGCTGTCCTCTTGGTCGTAAAGTCGGTGGTACAGCACGTCCTCTTCATTCTCCTCTACGTCACCGTCCTCATCTTCGTCGTCGGTGTTACTGCCATCACGTGTCGACACC
This sequence comes from Tephrocybe rancida, assembly GCA_018858115.1. Lineage (NCBI taxonomy): Eukaryota > Fungi > Basidiomycota > Agaricomycetes > Agaricales > Lyophyllaceae > Tephrocybe > Tephrocybe rancida. The sequence continues at coordinate 8,591 of JABCKT010000223.1, forward strand.
TTGCTCCAAGCTTCGCCATCCTCATAACCCTTGTCCGGCCTGCCATCTTTGGGCAGTACCAGCAAGGCGTACGACAAGTAAACAGACGTCTCTCGGTTGCCGTCGGCCTCGTTTCCCCTGTAGTTGATCTCTTCCTGCTCCTTGTGCCATACCCCGGCAGAGCGATCAAAGTCCCGACAGAAGAACGGGATCTTCTGGAGATGGACATACGCCCTCGCCTCCTTTTCCAGCGTCGGCGTCGACCGTCCGTTGTAGATCTCGACATGGGCGGGGAGGAACGGGTGACAAGTGTCTTCCAGGACGATACCAGAGGCTCTCCTTCCTCATTCTCATCGTCGTAATACACTTTCGAGTCAGTCCACAGGCGCACAGGGAACATGTGCACAATAGAGTCGGGGCGCTGCTTCACGGCCTCGAGCAAAGTCGTATCGTACCCATTTAGGTGGGTAATATCCATGTGGTAAACGTGGTCCAGCAGGATACCAAATGGCCGTGGGATGGCGTGCAAGACAGTCTCGGCGCGGCTTTGCAGCACCAGCTGGTGTGCAGAGGCAAGCTGCCCTTCGTCGCCGTCTCTGAAGACCTTGAAGGCGATGACGGCGCGATAAGCCTTGGCAGGTAGTGCGGAGATGGAGTGGGGAACGTCGGGGAAGAAGGCGACCCACGTCCCAATTTTTGCGCGTAGAGAACGCCCGTCGATGTGGAAGCAGCCGTCAGTCTTCTTCTTCTGATCCAACCGCTCGTAGTATTCGTCGAGGTAATCCCACCCCCAGATCGTGTCGCCGATACCAATGAGGAACGTACCAACGAGATCTTTCTCGGGCGTGTCACGGTGGGATTTAAAATGGCCACCGGGTCCGTAGACGTGGATCTTGTACGGCGCTGCGCGGACCCGTGCATGGGCTGAGAAGTGCGCTTCCCAGGTAGCGCTGATGCGTTCGAGCAGTTCGGGCTCAACAGAAAATTCATCGGACGTGATCTCTCTCGCATCTCTCACGGTGGGGTCGACTTTGTTTTCGAGGGCCTGGTTATCGCCATAGCCTGAGATGGCTGCGTTGTCGTATAGAACCTCCAGTTTTGGGGCACTGCCGTACTTGTCGGGCGAGATAGACCCTGTGAACTCGCACCTGGCCCGAGTGATTGTCAGGTTGAATGGTTTTTCGAACTTGCCCATTCGATAGGCGAGAGGGGCGTCCTTGTACATGTCCCGCAAATCTTGAAGAATGCGCTGCGTGTATAGTCATTAGTTTCGGTTCCTCAAATAAAGTGCTTAGGAGGCACCTGATGCAGAATTGAAGGTGGCCGGTCCTTTTCGAAAGCAGTCATTGTCCAACCGATGGATTTGGTATTCTGATGTACGGCATCAAGTGCGCGATTGATATCGAACGCGGTCCTGATGATATGAGGTAGTGTTTCTGAAGTATGGATAGTCACCTGGAAAGAGTTAACAAAAATATCGGAGGTGATTGATATAATGCGACTCACGACATTGTTAGTGGATTTACCAGCCGTGGCCTTCTTGTTATCGACTTTGGCCTTCTTGACGGAAGAGGGTCCGGCTGGTTCTGAAGGGCTACGTTGTCGTTTGGAAGACGCCTTCTGCATGACGACGAGTAAGGGATGGAGTTTGCACCAATTTGTGGAGTTGATGCATAATAAGAATTCTGGGTTGGCCACAAATAACAACAAGGGAGAGGAAGTGATGAGGGAGATCTGGAATTACACGATCACGTTGTCCCATCAATGATGAGTTGAGGTTTAACGTTATAGTGAACTGTATCTGAACTCTTGACGTCTAAATATGCTGATACATTGGGTTCTTTTTCACTCCTAGTCAACAACGGAATGATGTTAGAATTTTCTGGTCTTCAGGCCTCAGCGCACTCACTTATTTTGCCTCGAGCCGTGCTGATCGACTAGGCCTGCGAAGATGAAACGTCGATCGCCCTTGTCACCTGCGTAGATCGCCAGAATGTGCTACGCAATTCTCCGATGCGCGTTAGCCATCGGTGGACAGGCGTCTGCTCTGCCTCAGCCTGGCCCTCAACTTTGAGGCCCAAGAGAATTCTGAACCTCCTTCGCCACCGCAGCTCCGTCTCCTCCCAAAACATCCAGATGGACCAGAATATGAGCCCACAGATCAACGTCGCTGAAAAGCCGATGACGGAGCGCACTACGACGGTTGACTTCACGAAGCACATGAGGAGAAACGCAATAAGGAATGTTACCATACTGTCATACTCATCAGGAACATGTTCGCAGGCGATAAATATAACGGACCGTACCCCCATGACAGCAACGCGTAAGGCAAGCTGTAGATGATGGCGAGATCTTCGAATCCACGCTTCGTCTTGTTGTGTCGAAGTAAATAGGCATGCTGATGTGCCAAAAGTCATTTTGTGATTCAGAAACGGAGCAACTGAGTAAGGACGTACGTATTCCTCGACAGCTTCAGTATCACGTTCCTTTGCTTTGTGTTGACGGACCAAAAGCAACGCGAGCATCATGCTCGCGAAGCTAGTTACTACCGAGATGTAGCTCGCAACCTGGGCTGCACTACGCGCAGCTAAGAGAGTGCCGCTGTTGTTTGATGGATCATTGGAGGGGATCGCAAGGAAAGCTATATTTGCATTAAGCAGTATAGAGGCCTGTGTATGCCTAATTATCAGTTAACAAGAGTCGGCGATAATATGACCGACTTACATGGAGAATGTGCTCCCCCCACTGGGCGTTAAGTTTCGCAAAGAAAGCCGTCCAGCGGACCTTGAGGGTGAGCTGGTCGATCCACAGCGCCTCCAAAGTCCTCAGGTGAGTGTTGGGCGCAGAAAAGAGAAGCGGCGAGAATGATTTGATGAGAGGTGTGTGCTTCCGCTTCTTGTTGTTGTGTACACTTTGCGACTGATTCAGGCGTGCACCGTATTGTCCGTGGTAATTCATGAACCGGTCCTTCACTATGGGCAAGAACAAGAACATTGTTAGATGCGACGTGTGCGGGAGAGTTCTTGTTTGGGCATACTCAAAGGATGCATAAAGCGTCCTGTGCGGTCTTGTGATCAGTGCGGACTGACAGGAAGATTGTAAGGATACATACCAAGGCACCAGTTAGAGTTTGAGAACTTGCGTTCTGAGAAGTACCATCGTTTGTTTGTAGATAGTGTGATGTTGGGGACGGGATACTTACTTGCGGCGTTTTCGACAATGTCGCTCATCTCTCTGAGATCATCTTTGGTCAGGTTGATAGTGGTAGCGTGGCTCGATTGTACGTCTGTCAATAGAATGAGAAACAGTGTATAGGATGTATCGTGTATCAATCATGCTAACCTGTACGGGCGTCTATAATCGTGTTGGCTACCAAGTCATAGACTTCCTGTTTCGGAGAAATAATATTGGGGAAAAGATCCCAGTGGTACCTTGTAAGTAGCAGATCAATCCCTACTTCGTGCTGATGTAGATGATGGCCTTACCAGTACATGTATTCAAGGTACAGTTCTACGAAAAGGATGAGTCAGTGGAACGTAGATGAACATTAAGCAGGATACTTACTGAGGTGCGTCGCCGATAGCGCTCCACTAACTTCACCAATATGGCGTGATAGATCGACACTCTCCAACCAAAACAGACTTCGATTTGAATGGCTTGCGTAATAGTAACCGCACCAGTTCGCACCATCTTCTATGGTGATCTCGAGGATGAGATCCGCGTCCTCAGACTGCAACAAGTTTTTTGATCGTATAAATTCTTCCATTGTGGCAATAAAGCCAGAAAGAATCTGGAACATCTTTGGATCCCATATCCAACAGTCAGTGACGAGTCTCTAGGAAAACGGACCTGCTGATCAGTACTTTGTACCTTCCGTCGTAGCAAGCCATTTCTCACCTTCGAAGCGTGATAAAAGTATGGCTGGCCTTCTGGGTGAGTCAATTGCTTCCATCCATCTGGTAGCGTGCCTCTAGTGTACAGTCAGGCGGAGAGGCAAAAGAAAACAACAATTACTCACAGGTCAAAGGCATCCTGTAACGCACTAACTGTGCAATCTGCATCGACGTTGTCACTTCCATGGCTCAAATGAGTAACGAATACACAATGAAACAGAGTTGTGGCTTACATGAATCTTTCACGCTTGTATCTTGGGACTTTCCAAGGAACTAAAGGGTAGATCATCGGGTCGATTCCGTCAGCCTCCGTACTAGAAGCGGCATCCCCCGCGATCTCGCGAGCTTGTAAGAGGGGCGAGGCTGGGATAATGAATGAATGTTGGGATCCATGGGAGCCTGTGCGTTCCACTCGAAATATCTGACTGGCCATATCGTTGATAGAGGTTCTTATGGCTGAATTTTCGCTCAACGGCCCACGGCCAGTGCGATTTGAGCTATGTGTAGATAAGGCGTCGTCCTCTGGTGGTGGGAAAACATGTAGAGAGAACTCGCTTGAAGAATCTACGTCCGAGAGTCGCGAGGCTGGGCGTGATTCGCTCGCTTGCAGCCTATGCGTCGGTAGATAGGATGCGCGTATTGGTGTTCTTCCATCTCCAACCGTCTCGGAGTCCGTCATTCCCCCACCGATATCATTCCCAACCCTAGGCATGTTACGAGATCTAGGCTGTGACGACGAGCGCTTCGTCCCAAAGGCTGCGTATTTTCGTATGATCCCCCATAGTGTTGTCCACAGGTAGCTAAAGTGCCGTAAGAGGTATTTGACAACGTTTTGTAAACTCAGCGAGAGACCGGGGATGCATGAAGGGGCCATCGTACAGATTCAGCAATGAAGGCCAATGGGAACCTGAGAAGATCAGACTACGCTGAAAACGATTGATAGGCGCGCGCCTACATTGTACTCATTGAGATTTGTGAGTTCTGACAAGGTGACAGAACTGTTGCAAACTCTTGGCGCGCCCCGTTCTTTAGGCTCTACACACAGGAATGAGTATCAGTTGGTGAATGAATGCCGGGAAACCGTTGAACGTACCCGTTTCGGTTTCAATTTTGAAAGCAAGTTTGCTTGTTGCGTGCTTGGTATGACTCACTTGCTTTTTTTTTTGGCAAAATTGCCCTCAATCATGATTGCAAATAAGTGGAAATGTAGACTTGGTGAGTTTTAGGCCAGATTCATCGTGAGGCCTGAGGGTGGTGGCTGCCCTCAAACTGGTCCAGATCTGAAATTTTAAACGAGTGACGATCACATGACAGTCTACGGGTTCAAATTCAGATTAATTCGCTTGTAATCAGAGTTGAATCACAGTGCCCGCAACGACTCGCATGAGGATGATTAGGGAAAATAGGACATTACACCCTTCTGGAATAATATCTAACAAGTCAAGAACTCAGCGCTGAGCATTAATCACTGTCCGACGATCCATCTCCTGAACCATCTTTGGACTTCTCCTTTTTAAGTTCGCTATCCCCCTGAGGGTCTCTAGTACCGTCTGCTGGCAGAACCAGCAGAGCATGTGATAAATAGATGGAGGACTCCCTTTCGCCATCAGCATCATTCCCGGTATACCCAATTTCTTCTTTGTTCTCATGCCAAAGGCCAGCTGAACGGCCAAAGTCCCGGCAGAAGAAGGGGACTTTTTTGATGGGCTTCAAGAACTTGATCGATTGCTCGAGTTATTCATTGGCCCGTTCGTTAAGGATTTCCACGTGTGCGGGAAGAAGGGGCTTGATGCGAGTCTTGTAGCTGGATTTATTGTCGTCTTGTGCATCAGAGTCATAGTAGTATTCCGAATTCGTCGATACGACGACAGGGAGAACATGCACGATTGAGTCCGGGCGTGTCTGTGCTCCCGCGAGGAGAATCTTGTCGTATCCATTCAGGTCTGTGACCCCCAGGTGGTACGAATGATCTAATAATATACCGAACGGCCTCGGGATGGTGTGTAAAATCTTTTCGACGCGGCGCTGGAACTGCTGTTCGCGGGCAGACGTGTCGCGCCACCCCTCGGAGTTAGCGTCGTTGAATATTTTGAACGCAATGACGGCACGATAACAGTTCTCTGGGATTGTGTTTACGGCGTGGGGGACGTCAGGGTAGAAGGCAACCCAGCCCCCGGTGTCGGCTGTCAGGGACTCGTCGCCAATTTTGAAGCACCCATCGTGATTGGCTGGTGTCGTATCTCCAAGCCCAATCAAGAATGTGCCTACGAGGCCAACCTCTGGGGTGTCGCGATGGGATTTGAAGTGGCCGCCTGGTCCATAAATGTGGATCTTGTAGGGCGCCACACGGACTTGGCTAGGCATGGAGAAGCCTTCCTCCCAGGCAGAGCGGACGCGCTCGAGCAGCTCGTCCGGGACACAGAATTCGTTAGAAGGTATCTCTCTCGCATCCCGCACGTTTTCGTCCACCTTTGTCTCGAGAGACTGATTGTCGCCGTAGCCCGAAACCACGCCGTGTTCATGGAACTTTTTGAGAAGATTTATATCCAAGTCAGGATATAAACCGCTGTGCTCGCATCCCGGCCGCGTAATTGTGAGATCGAACACATCAGGAAAAAACCCTATTTTATAAGGTGCAGGTGCGTCTCTGTGCAGGTCTCGCAGGTCCTTCATGATTTTCTGCGAACCCTCGTTGGATCAAAAATATATTCTACGCTTGAATCTCAGGGACTACCTTATGCTTGCCTTTGGGAGGGACCTTTTCTTCGTACGTGGTCATCGTATACCCTATGTTCGCCAGTTTGGACGTTTTCTTCAGAGCAGAATTAAGGTCAAATGCTGTCCTTATTTCTTGGGACAGTCTTTCAGTGGTGTGAAAGACGACCTGGTTATGAAGTTCAGGACAACTTTTCGCGTCATTCATATTTCACTTACATTTGTGCTGGGACCGTCAGGCTTGGTTTTTTTTGAAATCAAGGCATTTAGGCCGAGTGGCTGACCCTCTGCATGTTCGTTAGGCAAAACCGAGTCACTTCTGGGCCGCTTGTTCGAGGGATTGTCCATATTGAATTAAGGGGTCGTTTCAAGGTCAACTAAGTGCTTGCGTGGTCAAAAGCAACTTGTGTGTCAAGGAAGCTTAAGGTCGGAGTCTGGAAGACCTTATAATTAATTGAAATCGTCACGATCACATGACAAACACGTTCTCACTCAGATGGCATTGGCAGCCGCGACACGCGTTTCCATTCGAACAGGTAGTAGTACACAAGAAACACAGAAATGAACTCTCCGGAAACACAGGCAACAAACTGTGAGCTCGGCTTATCAATCGTCACTGCCCGATATTTCATCTCCTGAAGCGCTCTTGTCGTTATTGGAGTCGCTACCCTCCGTATCTCTGACGCCGTCTGCGGGAAAGGCTAGAAGCGTATGGGAGATATATACAGAAGATTTACTTTCCCCGTCCGCTTCATTTCCTGTTTAATTGAGCTCTTCTGTGTCTTCATGCCAAAGACTAGCCGATCGATTGAAGTCCCTGCAGAAGAACGGGACTCTTCTTGTGTGGTCCAAAAAATTGATCGATTGTGCGATTTCATATATGCGGCGATCGTTGAGAATGTCTACACGGGCTGGAAGAGAGGGTTTAGTGACGAGAGCCGTGTAACTTGATTGATGATTCTCTTCGTCTTCCGAATCATAGCACCCCTTGAGGTGATACTCCGAGTCTGTGATGACGACAGGAAAGACATTGATAACACAACAAGGGCGTGTCTGTGCACTGGCGAGCAGGATTTTGTCATAACCATTCAATTCGGAGGCGACCATGTGATAATAATGGCTGAGTAATACCTCATAGGGTCTGGGGATGTTATGAAGAACCATTTCGACGCGACTTTGAAGCTGAAGATCGCTGACAGATGTCATCTGCCCATCACCTCCGTCACTGTAAGATTTAAAAGCAAGGACAGCACTGTAGCTGTTAGGAGGGAGCGTGGAGATGGAACGGGGAATGTTAGAGTAAAAGGCGACCCAACATCTGGTATAAGCATAAAGTGAACGGTCGCTAATCTTGAAATAACTGCTATAGTCTCTTGATGGTGTCGAGTCGCCAAGCCCAAGTAGAAACGTCTACAAGCCCAACCTCCGGGGTGTCACGATTATAGATATAAATCTTATAGGGTGCAACACAGACTCGGCCGTGCATGGTGAAATCTTCCTCCCAGGAGGTGCAGATACACTCGAGAAGCTCAGGTTGGACGGAGAATTCTTCGGACTTGATTTCCCTGGCATCTCTCACAATTTGGTCCACCTTAGTCTCGAGAAACCGATTGTCGCCGTAGCCTGAAACCGTGTCGTTGTCATACAGCTTCTTGATAGGGTCGTTGTCGAAGATGCCGATGGGATATTCGCCAGTGAGCTCGCAACCTGGTCACGTAATCGTGAGCTGAAATAGTTCCTTGAATTCTCCTATAGCTCTCGCAATTCTTTCAAGATTTTCTGCCAACCACCGTTAAGCCAAAGAAAAGATCCCGAGTCTCGATATCGCGCCTACCTGATGTTTCTCTTTTGGAGGGACCTGTTCTTCGTAGGTGATTATAGTGTACCCAAATGTCTGAGATTTGCCTCGATTTGCCTAGAGCATTGTTCAGATCAAAAGCTATCCTAAATCCTTGCGACAAGCCTTCCGTAGAATGGAAGGTAACCTGAGTAGCAAATTTCAACGCAGCGTTGTGCGACTTATGGACTTGGCTTACATTTGTGCTGGGGCAGGCAGGCTTCGTTATCTTCGAAACAGGTGTGTTGGGGTTAAGGGGCGGGTCCCTAGTCTCTGCATTTTCTTTCTGCAATTCCGAATCGCTTCTTGACCTCTTGTTCGAGGAATCATCCATATCCAATGAGAGCGTTTCTTCAAAGTCTGTAGGGTGCTTGCATGGCTCAAAACAATCGTATCTGGAGTCTGCACGACTTTAATTGAACACGGTCACATGACAAACACGTTGTCTTTTGTTGCGTGCTGTGAGTCAGTGGTGCCTGGTGCCTCGGAAACATAGTCGCTGGCGGGTAGCTTGGATAAACAGCGCAGGGCGCCCTCCGGTCGCAAAGCCCGCTACTCGTACCGTTTCCCTACACCCTTGTTATTCCACGTACACATCCACACGCATACATGTACTAAGACAATATCAGACGAGATTTAGCCAATTTCCAACTGCTTGTGCCCCATATTTCGTCCATCAAGCCAGAAAGACCGCTCTCCTCCCTCCAAAATAAACTGAAGTGACCATCGTCTCGTAACTGTCTCTCTGTACTAGGCTGCGCGAAGTACTTGTCCTGATAGCCGGCCCATTCGGTTGGATCTGCACAATAAGCATAGCCGCGTTCATCATACTTGGCGATGCATCCCGCGAATTTGGCGGAATTTGCACCCGGCATGCATGCCGCCAGCCGATTGATGATATTACGATATGTGAAGGTGGGATCCGGATACGCACTGTAGATTTCCCATGCAGACACGTAATTCATCACCACGGAAGAGTGAAAGTTAAAGATCGGCAGCAGGTTGTTCTCCGTCCGTGCGGCTATGATATTGATCGCGCGTTCTTCATCCCTCAGGGATACGGTGGAAAGAATGTGACCTATGTTGTCGTATTCGGTCGGTGATAAGCTTCTCTTGAAGTGGGGATACTTCCGAAGGAAGGAGGCTACGACGGAGTCCAGTTGGCTGCGTGGACAGTATACGTCCAAGTCCCGTGGAATGAACGTATAGGGGTTTAGCACCAGCAGCGCTGACGACCCCGAGACTACACTATTGGATTCCGCCAGGACCTCGAGTGCGTGAACGGGATCAAAGCCTAGACCAGTGAACATGCGATAAACTGATCTTTGAAGATGTTGCCTGATGAGGCGGCGCAGCTTCGGATGGGCTTCGCTAATGGAGTTCAGTTCCAGTAGGTTCATTTGGAATAGGGTACGTTCGAATAGGTCGTAGTTCACTTCGAGCAGTCTACCCAATATACCACCTACGGACGTTAGTAGATGTGCCGCTGCTGAATGTGACAAACACACCTTGATTAACTTTGCTTCGCCCGTCTTTCTTTACTACACTCGGGCCATCTGCGTTTCGCGTCACTACTCGATGCTTTTGCAGCTCCACTTGTCAACGTACCATAGGGTGTCTTCCCTCGCGTCGTTTTTGATTCTGAGCGGGTCACAGGCATTTCTGTGATGAATTTGGGAGGAAGAACCAAGCTCGATCATCGCAGCTATAAACACATTGACAATCACGCGCCACACTGAATAGGAGTCAACCTGAATGAATTTTGTGAATGACTTCAGCTTGGCGTGTCCCTCGTTTCACGAGGTCGCGCACCCACCCGGATCTTTGCAAATGATGACGTACTTAATTCTCGCCCTTACGAACATCGGCAATGCGCCCCAGATGGCACGAAGTCACATTGAGTACTATCTAGCCAGGAACTTATATCAACCGCTAGCGTACTACATAGCCAGGAACTTATATTCATCTGCCAGCGTTTAATTTACTAAGCATAGCCAGGTCTCTTCATATACATACAAGGGTTTATTTAGCGCGTTGCTAATTAACTTTCGACAGTGTGCCCCGAACTAGACAGACTTCCCTACCTTTCCGTTATTCGTAGACCACATCATACCCGTCATACTTGCGAGGCTATAAAAGTCAATGTTAGTGACGAATTTGTCTCGAAAGGGCAAACACCACTCACTTGCAATTCTTGGTCCCTCAGCGCATACCAGCTTCCCAGGCCAAATATCTCTGGCAAGTTCGCCCATGTCCGCGACCGACCTTGTCTGTGAAGGCTTCGCGAGTAGTCGCCGCAGCAGGCACAGAGTTTCGACTCCCAAAAAATCTTCCAAGGTGTCATCGTTTCAATGTGAGCATGTGGCGAAGACAAAGGCACGGAGAACAAGGCGCGTTTGATAGTAGCCCTGGCCCGAGCACAGACGGTTGGAGCGATGCATTCGGGGTTGTCGTATTCGGGCTTCAACCAGGACCACGCGTCTTTATCTGCCCTATTGGCCAGCAATGCACGACCGATGCAAATTTTGACGCGGTCTTCGAGTGTAAGAGTCGCAGTGCTCCCATCGGTGCGCCGAACACCCTTCTTGATCTGACGCTGACAGTATACAAATCAGCTTTGAAGTGGCAAAAAGCTTCTTGCACATACCAGATTATACCGCTGGCAGATTCGGTAATACAAGGTTGGCAGCGCCGTTTGCAACCCGAATTTTCTGACGAGGGGCAGGAGATCGAATTCCACTCCCCTGGCAGTGTCAATGTGCAGCAGTGTGTTTGGGAGCTTGTCCCACGAGTTCAGCCGGTGCGGGAATGATCCTTTTACGAGATTGGCCATGGTGGAGAAGAACCTCTCGTATTTGTATTTGTCTCCTATGAACAACAGAGAAGCCACTTTCTCAGGCGGCAGCGGTCTACCACTCGAGAAGTGCCTGGATCGGAAATCAGATTGTGTAAGCAGTATTGTAATGGGATCTCACCCGTCAACTTGGTAAAGCTGGTTTACGAAATGGATGATATGTGCGGCCTCCTCAGGTGGAAAACGAACCACAGTTGAGTTGCTGTGCTTGTCGGGGCGCTGCGCCCAGATCTCCCGAAAGTGGGAGGACTCGCGTCCCATGAGTGAAGCATGCACTACCAGACGATAGCTACCAACGAAGATAGTGAGGTTTCCGTCCTCCATTTGCAGAGGATGGAGGGGCAAGATAGCTGGAGCAGGTGGGTAAGGATCTGAGGGTGTAAGAGTCGCCATCGCGAATGCGCGGTCTAGTAGTGACCCCCCCTAGGTCTATTAAACTTGATTGCTCGCCATGTGAATAATGCCACACTGACGTCACGCGAGCTTTTTGGGCATCGTACGGCGCCACCGTGCTCCCTATACTTGTTTCCCTAGATTGCTGTGTGAGCGTTTGATCAACTCCGGAGTCTTTGATCTGAACACACGGCCCCAATTACCCGTGTTCAATCAGGCACATCGGTTAGCATACAGACACGACGTCATAAGCAGAAAGGATGCTATTAGATCACACGCTAGAACAGCACCAGCAGACAGCAAGGTTTGCGCACTCGAACACTCGCTTTAAGTAGTAGATAAAATACAAACACTATGGAGTAGTAACAATGTGAATCCGGAAATATCGAAGCACTTGCAAAACTCAACTAATTGTCCAGCTTCCACCCAAATTTGATCTCCCCCTCTATGTCATGAACGTTCCCGATCTCGTGGTCTGTCATCCCGTGGAGCCAGTACTGAAAACCATGTCCGTCGGTAACAAACCTCAGGGTTGACGGGCAGGCGGGATGGCTTCCGCACAAGTGAGTATTGAACTCAGGCCAGTCCGTTACGAAAGCACTGAAATCATACCCCCTGCGAATGTATTTTGCGATAGTCCCCTCTACCTTATCCCCTAAACCCCCCCAGGTGCCGACGATGTTCATGTTGACGAGATTGCGGTAGTCGAACGTGAGCTCGGGGTAAGCGCAGAAAATACTGGTGGACGTCATGAAGTTCATGACAACCGTAGAGTGGAAATTGAAGATGGGCAGAAGGGGGTTGTCGGAGCGGGAGACAATGATGTTAATATGGATTGAGTCTTTTCTGAGTGTAACGACGTCCTGGACATCTGGAAGACTGCCATAGTCTGTGCCTTGCACGTCCTTGGGGGAGAAGATTGTGACGCCGTAGTTGTCGACGAAGAGAGTAATGACTTTGTTCACGGCAGAGTGAGGAACGTAGAGATCTAGGTCGTTTGGCTTGAATGTCCACGGGTTCAGTATAGCGAGGATTGTCGATCCCGACACGACACTCCCGGTAGACTCCAGGACTTCTAGGACAAAGGCGGCGTTGAGGCCGAGATTGGTGAACACACGTTTGATTGTGCCATTAACGTGACCATGAATAAATGGCCGCAACGCGGGCGCGGCCTGCGCCAAGGACTTTGCATCCTGCAGGTTGGTCTGGAATAGGATGTTTTGCCAGATGTCGTTGGAGAATTTAGCCAGGGAGCTGCGCCTCTGCGCTTTCGCTAGAAACACGTATAAGAAGTCAGTGGACTTTTGTCTGCAGACGTAAAGTGACGTACACGAGCGGGTGCGTTTCTGAGGCATGTCGATGATGTGCTTCCAAAGACAGGGCAAAGAAAGGTCCGCGAACAACATTGAGGATTTATAAGTGGCATTAGGGGTCATGAGCCACAGACAGTGGAGTTTCTCCTTTCTCCAAATGTAATTTGTACGTTGCTGCAACGATCGTCGCGACTAGATTGTGACGAATCGTTCAAACAAAAGCACGCACAAAGTACAATCTTTCACAAGCAAATCTATTAATACATGGACATCCGGTTACGCCAGGCTCCTATACAGGAGATCGTGAATACAATAAGGGCGGTATTGGCCGCATAATCCTGATCCGAAGTCAGTTTGCGGGTAAGCACAAAGAAGAGAAGGAACGGACCCATTCGGACTCTTCCAGGGCTCTTGGCAGCCGAAGTCAGTTCGCGGGTAAGTACAAAGAAGAAAAGGATCGTACCCATTCGGACCCTTCCAGGGCTCTTGGCAGTTATACTTGAGATTCAAACGTGAATACGGGGGGGGCAATATTGGATGTATAATCCTGATCCGCAGTTAGTTCACGGGTAAGCACAAGAAAGGAGAAGAACAGACCCATTCGGACTCCTCCAAGGTGGCCAACTCAGACCAGGAAGCGAACCCGAATTCTTTGGGGAGCTCGATCCACATGCTCGCCCTTCCATGGTAATAAATCTTGCGATATTGACTTATACACGACTTGCAGAGATTAAGAGACCAGATGGGATTCCACTGCTGTAACCCCGTTATGCGTCGTGCGTCGCGTGCACCCCTCACTTTCAGCGCTGCAGTGACATACGAGCGCAATATCTTCTTGAATCGCCTGCAGATTTTCGGGGTCTCGCACCAGCTAACTGGGAAAGAGGGTGCGAGCCAGGAATAGGTAGTCGCCAGCTGGAGCCTGTATAACCGTTCCCGACCCAAAAGGCACTTCACTTGGTATAAGGCAGGTAGCTGTACCATTCGACCATCGGGAGACGTTACCCCACGTTTGATTTCATCCTGGTCAGTCAAAAGCGTTATGTATTTGTTCATAACCGGGGGGCTGGCTGCTTACTGTCGTATAGCCCTCGCAAATTGACACCAGAATTGACGGCACGGCCGTCCATATCTGTCGAGAGATAGCCACTTCTAAGCACTCAAACTCGTACCCCAGAAACTTTAAGATCGGCTCCGCCCGCTGTACATAGCTCCAGGAACCTAGTGTGGGCGGGAAGGCTGTCTTGAGAAGATGGATAATCCGCGTATACATGTCGCAATTATGAAAGGCCAGGGCCGCCTGTAGGAGTGTGCGTAGGGCTGTAACTGAAGGTGCCTTGTTGAACAGGTGAGGCCTTACACATAATTAGTAGAGACAATTGCGGATGTGGTAGCACTCACCAATTGTCACGGTAGACAGTGTCCATGTAAAGGACTGTAGGTTGTTCCATGCAGTCGTCGAAGCGAAGGATTGAAGCATTAGGATTGTCTTCACAAATCGTCTTAAAAAAGCTAGACCGGGTGGATATGACGGATCGATGCACCCTCATTGGACTCTCTCCAACTCGAATGACAAGATTGCCGTCGAACATATCCACCGGTTCAATGAGTGGCATGTTCATCGTTGTTAAGAAAGGACAGGCTTCAGAGACCTGGTATAAATAGCTTTTTGTATTAGGAGACAAGACAAAATATAGGAGACAACTGACAGGCAGGTGTTCTAATACTCAACGAAATGACACCGTCCCCGCGGAATCCAATGTTGAGGAATTGAAACTCGTGAGGAGAAAGAAGACTAGATCATCAGTGAGTGGTAGCCAGTAATAACGGGGGACGGCCAACTGAGTTCGGTGTCACTCATTCTGTGATCGGAGTTGTACGTCTGATTTGACCTCTACCAGCAAGCGGTTGCGCAGCGCGAAGGGCATATAGCATCAGACTGTAATTGGAAGAAACACCGACACCTATTCGGGATAGACGTCAAAGTACATACGAAGGTTCACACCAAGGTTCAAGTAAGACAGGAACCAGTCGCATCAGAGAAGAGGATAGTATAATGGTAGGTTCCAGAAGAAAGTAGAGTAGACAAATGAAAAGGTGCGTACAATATACATGTGCTGACAAACTACAAGAAATGAGAGTTACAGTGAGAGTTACATGTGAATAAATAAGAGGGAAAATGTCTGTTGCATGGATTATACGTCGGGTGAATGGGGGCACGGGGCGAATACAATAGTCTACATGTCCTGCGGAAATTCAGAGAACGGGAGTTACATACAAATGAAGAACAAGAAAAAAGGACGAAGGCCGAATGAACTATAAGTCACTAGCGGCAGCAGTTGGAATACAATGCCCATACGTGAAATGGAGACGCCATTATTCGTGCATGGCGTTTGTCTCGTCATCGTCCTTCCTCTTCGTCTTGCCTGCCTCTTTCTTCTTCAACTTCCTCGTGGCCGTGAGGCTGTCCTTGTTAGCATCCCCTTGTCCCTCAGATAGTTTCCCTTGCCCAGTGTTGAGCTTGCGCCGTTTGATGGAGAATGATGTGAATGCATTGGAGGCTGGCCCGGCGTGAACGGTTTCCTTCGGAGAAGAGTCTGCTTGGTTTGGAATAGAAGGCATGACGGGCACGATGGCGTCGCCGTCGGATTCGTCCAGGATGCGAACGCTATGCGCGTTAATTTGGTAGACCTAAAACGAAAGGAATGTAATGAGAAGGCCATGTGTAAAATAAAGAAAGATTCGATACATGCCTTTCTCGGTACCCCCTCCTTTATGTCCTTCATCAAGTAACAATGTAAAGAGCAATTCGCAAGGACAAGCGTTCCTGGTTTCAGCGTGTCGTGAAAAGTCCAAGGAGCGACGAGCTCGTTGTCAAGACCCCGGACATCAAGTTGTAAGAGCTTGTTGTTGACTAGGTTGAAGTAAGCCCCACCGAAGTCGGGATTCAGATGGGGGTCATAAAATCCTCCACTACGAAGGACAGGATCTAGAAAGAATATCGTTAGATTGAGCCAGAGCTTGTGAACGAAGAAGGAGCACGAACCTTCACCTCCATCCGACGTCGAGCTTACAGTTGACGAGGAAGAACCATTGTCCTTGAAGTCGGAGATAGAACGTTTCGTCACTCTCTTAGTACCGCCTTTGCCTTTATTCGGATTCTATTAGAAGGTCAGAATGGAGAAGAAAAAGTCGGCACAGTAGGCATACTCCGTATTTGGCCAACATATGCAGCACAATGTGGTCTTTGGACGAGTTCTCATCCCCAGCCGCGTTCCTAACCCAATCCCGAACAGACACTCTCTGTGGATAAATGAGGTTAATACTAGACAACGAAAATGATGCACCATGATACATACCGAGCCTTGGGTCCTCTCTTCCATCTCGTCCGACTCACGGACTGCATTCAAACTGCCTATCTGGTTGTAAAATAGTGCGCAGAGAAGATCGGGTGCAAGGAGTGGAAGTTCGAGGACGAGAACATCTTTAACTTTGGACTCGTCGTCGACAGGACGGAACTACAGGCAGGTGGTTAGGTCAATCAAGTATTAGCGGGTTGACTTACAGGATCGCCCGCACGACCGGCGTAATGATTTCCCTTTGCTGCAATGATGGTTCCGGCCGAAACAGGAGCGATTTGGCCGATGATGTTAGTCCGAAATTCGGCGCCATTGTCTTCCTTGTAGGCATAGTTGCCCGACCAGCCTTCGGTGGTGCGGAGGAAGTCGGTGCCATACTCAGCAACCGCAAGAGAAGCCCTTCCCATTGATTTGAGTTGTTCCGCAGCGTCCTGGTAGATGCCAGTCGAAAAACGCTCTTGGGCAAGGGTGGCGGACACAGGCATGGTGGAATGTGGTTTGTCTGAAAGAAAAGTAAGTGTTATCCTGCACCTAACAAAGAAGTCTTATACTCCGAGGTCGACCATGGCGTCCTTGTGATAATCGCCAACCAGCGGCGAGACTCGCCGCACGGAATAGGGGTGTCACCCTATCCGCGCAACCCCTCTTCTTTTCTTAGTAGGTCGGGTGTCGGGAACAAAAGAGGTGCAACGTTTGCCGGCCCCGATGGGTGGTGCTAGAGGCGTGATCATTGGTGTTTTCGCAATGCGAGGTGGCGCGACTGCATCAGAACCATGGCCAAGAGAATCGAGTTCGGTTTGGATAGCCATCAAAGTCTCCGCAGCCGTGGACGAGGGGTCGCCGTGTTCGTTCTGCTGCGTGATCATACGCAGGACACGTGCGTTCACGGATTGCAGTGCATTCCGAGCCTCATTCCTTTCGACAGCATTTCCGTGGACCAACCAAGTCGACCATCGCAAGATGTCCAATCGTCTGTTCTCGATACGGGTATCTTCTGAAGGCCTGCATCGAATTTTCTTCGCGCCAAACGGGCGAAGGATGGCCAGACCCGCTAAAGACGATGCTCTTGACAGCATGACATATGGAGCCTCGGTCCCCCGACACGACTCTAGGTCTACAATAACCTTGTTCATCGTCTGGCCCTGGGCACGATGTGCTGTCATTGCAAAGGCTGGTACAAGAGGGACCTGTGTTCTATGAATCATCCGCGACTGCCGCGTGTGAGGATGTGTGAATTTCATCGAGGTGGAATCGGACAAAATGGGATAGTGACCGGGGGAGAGATTAGGCATTGGCGTCTGATCTGCGCCGGGTATATGAACAACGCAGGATACCAGTCGACGAAAGCCTTGTGGGTCAACCACGTAACGAATTTGCTCCACCGTTCCCCGGCTGCCATTGACTATTCCGCCAGGAACATCAAAGTTGTGTGACACAATAACGGGCATACCGATGACGAGCGGGATCCTCCCCAGACGTTGGTTTGTTTTGCCGGAATGTAAACGCAGTAGCCTGTCACGCAATTCCCCTTCTTCAATGGGCACCGTACTGCGACCACGGCCACTACTTCGGCGATCGGATGCGTAGTACCACTGTAATTGTTGACCTGTATCGTACGCGAATTGCTGGGCCAGCCTTTCGTTTAGAGCATCCTTCGTCGAATTATTTGCGACGATGATAGGGACCGATTTCCATGACCCACTACACACAGAGTTCTGGGTTTGCAATATTCTGTTCTGCAGAAGAGTAAAGTCAGCATCTGTACAGCGGCCCTCCCGAAGTCTCTGTAGCAGAGCAACAAATTCGTCATTTTCGGGGCCAGTTTGACGGCATTGCCTTGTCAAGAAAACTACGGTTCGAATGGTTAACCACAACAGCTTTCCAAAAACGATATCTTGGCCTGAATTACTGTTGGAACAGCGCGCGATGTTGACCTTCCCGTAAAGCCGTGCCTCCAGAACAGGTGGAAGCTGTGCGAAATCTCCGGCGAAGATAATATTGATGCCCCCAAAAGCAGATGTGTTGCCTTTCGCTGTGGACAAGGCCCTGCTGATCTGGGTAAGAAACTTGCAACTCAGCATTGATACTTCGTCAACAAAAAGGAAATCGACACCGTCCCACATGCTCATGCGCTCGGCAGTGGCAACGGTGTTCCCAGCTCGATGGACACCCAGGGACAAAGCGGAATGTAAAGTCATACCAGATACGTTCCGGGCGGCGATCCCCATGTACGAACACACACGAAATCGGCGCGTTTCATTGCGTGACTCGAAATAGTCCTTGAGAGCGCTGATGACGCGAGACTTCCCAGTACCCGCAGGCCCGTTCAAAAACATACGCAGAGGTGGATTGTTAGGCTGGGCGTGCGACGCGGCTTGATTGGCGACAAGTTTAAAGGCAAGCTCCTGATCTCGGTTCAAAGTCCAGCGGGATAGAATATCCTCTAACGTGGTCGAATGGGTGTGCTCTGTACGTGATAAATTGTTGGATATAGAAGCTGTCAGTTCCACTTGGTCCGGATTTGACATAGGTAAGGAGGATAATGATGGCATCAATAATGAAGAGGCTGACACAGCCGGGTCTGCATCTGTACGGCGATTTTTTTGTTTCCACGTATCCCTGCGTCCTTCAAAGGCCTGGCGCCACGTGTGTTCCAGGATATTATCGCCTTCACTCAATAAAGTTTCTTGCCATGATTCAACATGTTCGCTCTGGGTCGGCAAAGAAGCAGGACGTCCTGGGAACAGACCAGCTGCTTCAGCGCTGGCAATACAATCTAACACTTCACTCTGGGACCGATCCTGACGGATAGACTGAAGGCGCTCAATATCCTCTAGATGTATCAGAACATCATCATCGTCTGGTGCACCCATCATATCGTCATCCATCACATGGCGTTCCCGTGTAAGTTCCTGCGCAATCGAAAAGGTCTTTTTCCTGAAACGTCTGTTGGCCCAATGGTTGTCGCGACTATCCTTGCACTCATGTAAGATTTGCATATTGTTCATTATTTTTCTTACCCGAGGGGAAGCCAGTGAACCTTGCTCCAACTGGGCGGCAAAAGCTAAGGACCAATTGTCTGCAAAACCTATCAGTTCATGCAACGAGCGCCAGGGATGGAAAAGGATTAGCATCAGTCGCTGATACTTTGGCAGAGATTCGTCAATATCTCTCCGAGGTAAACCGGGGCCTGTGGGGACTACAACGAAACCACTTGACCGGCGTCGAAGTATATGAGTATGCGTATCGTGGTCGTCGTGCTCGCTCGACAATGGAAATCTAGGACGAGCCTTTTCGTCAGAGGAGAGCAGATCCTCGATCTCAGACACACTGTATACGCGGTCATCGGTTTCAGGTGGCGAACGCCCTCCCTTCTTTTGTCCTTTCCGAGTCTTCACTTTGTCCACTCGTGCTACGAAATCCCACAGACACATGTGCGTCAATCCATTGCCTCGTGAAATATAATCCGTGACAAGTGAGGATTTTTTCAAAAGCTGACCATCTTCACTACATTCTATTCCGACCTCACCATCCTCTACCTCGCACGAGCCGTTGCCAATCAATACGGCTTGCTCCTCACACTCCAAGGAGGTTTCAATTTCTAACTCTGTATCATCCTCGATATGCTCAGAAACATCCACAGAATCTAAATTTGCGGAACCGTAAGTAGCTTCTTTCTGATAACATTCCGGACTGGGTCTAAGAGTTTCAACATAGTTCTCAAATCCGGTCCAATACAATCGTCGGAACTCGTGGCTTGTAATTTTGTCCTCATACCCTAAAAGTAAGCTGCAAACTTGCTGAGAAGATAGCTCTTGGTGTGAAATCATCGCGTGAGCACATTTCTGAAGCATGGCCTTCGCGCGTGTTGTGATTTCATCCTCTTCTGCGTTATAGGTCCCTAGCTTTTCCACAGCTCTTTCCAACGCGGCAAACGCAACGTGTGTTTTCAGCTGCGACTTTGAAATGTAATTCGTTATGTAATACAATATCGCTTTGGCTGCGGGTCCTGAACCTATGAACTTGATATCCATATTACACCGCATGGTTTGGAGGATGGTATCGTTGAAATTATTGACGAGGCCATCCAAACACCGAAGGGTAAGCTCTCCTGTTTCCAAATCGAAGGTTGTTATAGGAACATAGTTCTCTTTCTCCAGATTGAACCGACACTCCCTAACTTCATCACTTTTGCAGTATTTGTAACAGGTGGCACCGTGTTTGTGAATCTGACAAGCGTTGACGATATTGTGAAGATCCATAGCCTGGTTGTCATTTGTGTTTGGAGCACCATTCAAACCCCGGACGGACGCTGGATGATGAACAGACGAAGGAACGATTGGAACAGGGACAGGCGGGGGAGGCACACTGGTAGAAATAGTATCGTCAAGATAACGTATCAAACGCCTCTGAAACTCATCGGTTCCATCACTCAACACTTGATCTTTTATTTCATTAGGATTCAAGGCGCCCTGTAACCATACAAACATGTGACAGTGAAGAGTACCACGACCTTGGGCCTCGACACAGCCATAATACCCGGTAGTTATTCCTAATACGCCGCCTTCCTGGTCCTTTCCTAATTTGTCGTACTTCAACAGGCAAGAAGTGAAAGCTTTCATATAAGTGTGGAAAAAAGTGGCTGCCGTTACAGGATCTTTAGCAACCAAGAGTGCTTGTTCTCGAAATTTTGGCACTTCATCTGGCATTAGCTCATCAACATTTATTTCATTGCCTGCTAAGAATTTTAGGACGGGATTATACACATCTGCAGGATTTATTGTTATATAAAAGCTAGGAAGACCAAGGTGCATCATTAAACCTCGAATCTCATTACGCATGGAGACCCTGGCTGCTGCGGAACCTGGAACTTGGGCTGCAATTATGTTAACTTGTTTCATGAGGTTCAATACTCGTCGCTCTTCATCGTCTCTTGCTGTCACAAAATCTCCCTTCTGACAGGCAATACCGTCACTTTTATATATAAAGCTGTTGTAACTAGAGTCAAATGCTTTATATATTCCAGACTGTAGCTA
>JABCKT010000224.1:0-29764 GCA_018858115.1 Tephrocybe rancida
TGGCCATGATGTATTACGAGCCGATAGTGGGACCCCTCTATGGCTCCATTCTATTATTATCAGCCTGTAAGAGGGAACGGACTTGGGAGGTGGTGGGGAGACAGGGGTGTGGTTGTGCTGGCGTAAGCATGCTACGTTGCAGTAGGGCGTAGCGTAATGGGCAGCCTCCCTCAACAATAAGAGCTGTGTACGAAAGCATAAATTAGTGTGGACCCCTAGACGATAATGAGTCGAGAGTCGACATTATAAGGAGCCTGTCAGGTCGCAACTTCAGAGGTAGATTCTGTTCCGAGAGAGATTAGAGGATGGTCTGGGCCACAGAGCTTGTAAAACACATACCAATGTCGAACGCAGAACTACATAAGTGCCAGCAGCTGTTTCGAGAACCAGGTTAGAGGATGATCAGGGCCACATAACTTGGAAAGTACATACCAATGTTGAATGCAGAACATTTAATGGTTGATTACTGCGTGCCGCGTCAAGGCTCCAGAATGGGGTGAGTCCGATAGAGGAGAAATCGACACGACGTCGCACATGACGGTGACTCAAATGATTCCGAACTCCGCTTTCCGAGATAATATTATCAATATTCACTGGCAAGACTTGACTTTTGTCACACCATTTGGCAACCTACGCTTGCGTCAACTCAGACTCAGGACTTTCGTAAGATTTTGCTGCTCTTGTAGTCTATTGTCATCATCCATCTTACGGGGTCGCAGTTAAAGGCATGATCCCGAAACCCACTGATTACCATCTTTCCGTGTATCCTCTTCGTCGGCTGCGCGGAGTTGGTAACTGGTCAGGGAAACAATTCAGAGACTTGCGAGTATGTTCCGCCGATATCCAATACTACTTCACCCCTTGCCCTCCATTGACTGACCCCTTACAGGCGGCCATACGCCGCGCAGATGAACGCCATCTTGACCAGATCGATAGGACCGTGGCTCAAAGCCCTGCCCAGTGGGCAAAATTCAGGCTCGAAGTCAATGAGTTTAACCAGATATGGGGGCTCTAGTTATTAACCTTTGAGATAGATTGTGACACTATTCCCTGAAATCAATGATTTTGAGGATGATTGGGTGCTATTTACCCTCCTCTCGTCGGAAAGAAAACTCAAGAAACACAGCATTTCGACTCGGAGGGGTTTACATTCCCCAGGTGCAGATCGTTGTCGCTATTTCGTTGGAAAGCCCCTCCCACGGCGCATACGGTACAAATCGCGCGCCAATGCCAGCACCAACCCCCCCATTCAAACCGGCCGCTACATTAAAAGTTCGGACGATGGTGTGTCAATTGTAGTGAGTGCAACCTTTGTTTTCATATTCTAATTATATTTACGCCTGCCGTGTTGCATAGAGTTCCGTTAAATCAACCCCCAATCGCGAGTGGCAAATGCCTGGAACATCCCCCGAATCAAATTTGTCCAACGACAGAACTGCCTGCACACTTCGCATGTCGGAAGGGCCAGGAGGCGAGTCAAGTGGTAATCAACAGGCAGTACGCCACCCAGAGATCGCCAATGTAAATGCAGGACGGATTGGCTTGAGGAAGCCCAGCAAGTTCGACGACGACGAAAGCTTACCTCGAGCCTGCCTGCCTTGCGGCTCCACTCCTGACATGGTCCACGGTGACAACACTTATCTCAAGACTGTCCTTGGGAACAAGATGATCCTTATTGACGCTCTCGCTGGGCTGGGCATTGTCGATGATAGCCACCTCTTTGTCCTTGATGTGGTAGGACAGCGGGGTGCCCGAGCCTGCGATTTCTTTGACAGCCTGCCAAAAGATACCCTACCGATGCTCCACAAGGTTGCTATTCTGAACTATATCAGGGCGCACCACAATGTGAGTCTTACTCTTTGGTGCTTGAACTTGGAACCCCGTTGCTCATTCTTTTTAGCCGAGAAGCGCAGGAAAGCGCCCGCGCGTGGTGGGTAATTGGTTCAAGAGTAACTGTCCTGACCATCCACAAGTTCAAGGCGACCAGCTTCCGCCCAAGCTTAGAGATTTACTCAATTATCTCAGCATGGATGAGCTAGCACCTCTGTTCTTCGTAGCACATGTCAGGACAGATGACGAATTTGAAATGCTCTGCGAGCTGAATGTACAGGAACGGCTATCAATCTTCAACGGGGGCTCCTTCGCCCGCATCCGACCGTTCCAAAGGTGGCTGCTTCGGTTTGTACTTGAACACCTAGATATACTGGACCCTGAGGAGTACTGACCTTGAATGCAATTACTGTACCGGTTTCTTGTTTCACTTTTGCAGCCCTTTCTTATAACTACTTACAGAAAATGTTTGACAGAGGTTCCGATTGAATATCAAAGGTATATATGTACACTGAATGCTCATCTCGAGCCTTACATACAGTCTGTCTTTTTTTGTGTCCTCTTGCCTGGTATACCTTGTGGATTATATCTGATCATCTATTCCCTACTATACAATACAAATCAATCTTTATCATCGCCCCAGACCACATCATCACCATTCATGTATTAATAATATTCATGTCCTACCGGCCCAGATGATTCAAGCCGAGTGTGTGGTACTTGCCCGTCGCTCGCGCCTTTTATCTCTGATCTGTCTCCAGCGAACTGCATTGATGGTGAGTGTTCATCAGTGGGTTTCAGAACTGGTATGGTCGGCGAATAAATGCCTCTTGCGGCTGGGCAAGGATGGCCGTTAATCGACAATCGGCTCAGTCTGCCCGCGTGAGGAGATCTTCAACTAGGCCCAACGCGGACCAGGAGCCTCCCAAACGGGCTAGCAGCCCAGCACCTTCGTGGGCCGCCTCCCTGCCAAACGGACGTCAGTAACTGTTTCTAGATTAAGAAAGGGTCACGGTTTCGCGCAGGTTAACATTGATTCGAAAAGGGAGGCAGCATGATAACTGTTGTACCACACGACGTTGTGACTCTTAATACTCTCAATTTGAAAGGATGTGAGCAATGGGAAAGTTTTGGTTTCGATTCAGAGAGTCCTTTGTTATCGTTCAATGCATCGTTCATTTTCTGGTAGCCACAGTGTTACCACGGCCACCGCATCGATACTACAATGCTTTCGACCAACCTTTGTTTTGATTTGCGAACTCTAGACTCTAGCACATCTTTCGAACGTGATATCTGAAACTTTAGGACAGTCTTTGAATCTATTTCCTTCAAGTTTGCTGATATCACACCACTTTTTGAATCCTTCAAGTATTTGGCACCGCGATCTTCTTTCTCTGCCTCACGTCTGCGGTGGTCCCCTCGCCGGGTCTCCTCTGTGTCCCCTGGCGTTCTACACCCCTGCATGAATACCGGCCATTGCAAAAATCTTACACAACCTCGGCAGTAGTAAGCTTGATCAACAGCAAGTCAATCACGGTGTTGTCATGGACTCACCGGCGAAAGTGTGCTTGTCGAGCTGGGCGCTCGAGAGGGTGGGTGGCAGGTAGGCGCTCGAGGTGGGTAATGGGTACGGATTTTTGAGGCGAAGCTGGGCCTTGTGGTCGACGTTGCGGAGGTGTGTTGACAATTTGATGAATGTGTTGAATGGTATTGGGCGCGACAAGAACGAGGTTAGCGCCTCAAAAGTCGAGACAAACATCAAGCCACCTAGAGCGTAGTCTTCTGCATGTCGATATGCGCGCCATATCTATACATAGCGTTGATTTTGTCACGACGAGCGACAGTTCTCAGTTTTCGGGATTGATGTAGGATGTGCCATTTTTGATGAATCGTCCCGATTCACCAGAGCTTCAGAAGGCAGGGCGGCGTTGCAAGTATAGACATCAAATTTGGCTCAACGTGGAGTTGCGTTCGTACGTTGCCTATTCGTTTGACTTCCTGCGCACTGGCCCAACAAAAGACAAGTACAGAGCCCGTTAGCAGGGACGATGTAATCATGGCCCACCAGGTGATACGCATGTCACCGGCCCAACCAGTCTGCAAGCGGCCAATGAATTAGCGGCTTGAACGCGACCAGATGAATATTGAGGCCGGATTGGCGACAATGGGGGGTGATATGTCAAGCCTAACCATGATGCTGGAGTGATACAGAAAAGCCAGATGAATATTGAGGCCGGATTGGCGACAATGGGGGGTGATATGTTGAGCCTACTAAACCATGATGCTGGAGTGATACAGAAAACAAATTTTGTGGACCGCGAACGCATGGCAACAAGTTCCGGTGCTACGTGGTCGGAACGGCGCCTGCCAGTCGTTAAAGGATATTTCGTGAATAAACGGTGAAGGCGAAAGCAAGGTGACAAGCTGAAGTCGATGAAGCGGTTTGAGAAGTCCTATTGATGGCGCGCGGAGGAGTTCCTGGCTTGAAGGAGATGTCCCGTGGCCAACTGGCATGCAGCTGTGAGCAACATAGAAGGGATTCATGCATCCCTGACTGACATACGACTTCAAGGCTTCAGTGTTCAGCGCCGAGCGTTGAGTTGAGTGATTCGCATTCGGGATGGCAACTTCTTCACGAGTTGTTCGGAATCATCGGATTCCTCAATCATCAAATGTTAAATTTTGATCCCAGGCGTACCTTGGTCCGGCAAAACGGGCCGTTTGAACTTTGCCGCAGGGCCCCCTCAGCCGCACTAGTTCGCGTTAACCTGCATGACGGGAGTTGTATATACGGTCTCGAAAAAATACAGCTAGGCTGAACATAACTGATTACGAGCTCTACTAAGTAGCACATGGAAGATAATTCAGGGAGATAGCGGCGGTCGGATCAAATGATATGCCCTATGGTAGTAGCCTTAGGTACAGTGTGATCTAAACTTTTTGAAGGTTGTGGTCGAGGTTGCAGGCAGATGCAACAACCTCGTTGCAGTGGGCAGTCTCTGTGTCCGATATCAACCGACGGTCGCTTGATCTGGCACGCGATATGGCTAGAAGTTTACTCCCGAGGTCAGTGCACCTTCAGTCAGTGTTTGGGGGCTCACCTTGCTTGCGGAGCGTCTCCTAACAGTTGAAAGTGAGTCCGATGGCTCATCATGGTCCAGGCGTTCTCGTCAAGATCCATAAGTTGAAGCACTTCGAAAAAAATCTTGTTTGTATGGCCTGCTGTATTGACAGGCACGGATCTGTCGCATCACAGGAGGGAGAAGTGTATTCAACGACGGCAACGAATTGGGACTAGGTCGACGCGTCGAGCACTTGACATACCTTGGAGCTTGGAAGACGGTCTTGCCTGAACTCGTGTTGGAAGAAATAAGTGATGTTGGCATGCTTGGCAGTGAACTGACAGGCTCCTCGGGCTGCTATTTATGCTACTTCCTCGGGCGAGCGGCATTGGCTCCCCTTAGCAGCGGTATAGTCGACGCCGCGCGGCGCAAGGCGTTCTTTGCCCGGCCAGTGAGATGTCACAGTATCTCCCATGTTGAAGGATGAAAGGGCGCAGCTCAGTGAGCGCCAGATATGATAAAATGGAGTATATTGACGGCTGCGTACTATTCGTCCATCCACCCATTGTCGTCGTCATCGGCATCGCTCCCTTGGCCCTCCACCGAGTCGGCGTCAGAGTCCTGATCCGACTGGCAAAAGACCATATCATCTGCGCCCAGCGCATCTTCATGCTCAGCATCAGGGTCGCCCTCTATATTTGAATGCTCCGAATCTTGTACAGCGTCGGCGAGGGTGTCAGAAACGCCGTCGGTCGCCAGCATACCCGAGCCATCGTCCAGTTCGTCCGCGATGTCTTCATCTGGCATTATTGGGGGATCAGCGGAGTGCTCCCTCACCAAGCTCGCATTCTGCGTCTGTATGTGGCCGACGCCTTGTCCGTGATAGCGCATAAACATATCTCGGTCACAGAACCTGATGATATGATCACTCAGCAGATCCTCAGTAAATGCAGCTAGGAAGACTTACCGCATTACGTAGTAAAATTGCCAATCTTCGTGATCTCTCGCCCATACGGATAGCGCGCCGCGTTGCTCATGAGAGGGCTTTCCACGCGAGAACCCTGGAGCCAAATGAGAGCCTCGTAGAACGTCATTGGGAGCAATGAATCCAAAGGAGTGCTCGTCAGCTGGCGGCGGAAAGCTGAGGCGCTCAAGCCGCCTTGGCTGGTTTCCTTCGAACGTGTACCACCTGACCCAAAGGAACTCGATCCGGCGGGGGTGATGGTCAGCACGGCCGTTACCAAGGTAAATAACGTTGGCGTGATAGATTCCAAGGACCCGTGCGTACAGATATGGGTGTTCAATGCCGTCGTTTCCAGTGAAATCAGGGTTTACAGCCATGACATTACAGTGTGAGGTATTGACGTTGATAACATCTGCGCTGCGACGGACGTCGTACGAGGTGTAGTGGACGCGCATGATGTTGTGCCTATAGATCCGGTCTTGCCTGAGAAAAACTGATTGCCAGTCATTTCTATCATTCAATGCGGGTGTTCCGTCCAGCGCGTTTTCTTGGGCAACCAACGCTTGGATGCGAGACAGCAGGTGCTTTTTCAGTCGCGGGATGAAATCCTTCAAAGGCGTCAATCAGGGCGCCGTTGTTGTTGCCGAATTCTGTTCTCCTCACCTGAACTGCCGGATCGCTGGGGTATTGATTAACATGCACCCCAATGTGTATAGGCAAGTTCTCTGTCTTCCCTATGAAGTGATGTCTCTCGGGGTCGCTTGCCTCGTTGACAGTTGAATCGTCCTCGAGCGAAGCGGAATAGTTGGTTTTCCTGGCAATACGTTGTACGCGTGCTTGTCGGCGCTCAATGCGAGCAACTTGTTTCGTGTATTCCTTGCGATCTGTCCGACTATATCGCGCCTTAACCGCTCGGTGTTCAAGCTCTCCCTGCCGTAGGCAATTAGGTATTGCTCTCGGACTCCGGGCCAATTTATTGACTCACTATTTCGGTGCTGTAAGAATCAGTTGTTCCAAATTCACGAATATGGCCTGCAACATCTCTGAGAGCGTGAAACTTGTAAGTATCTAGATTGAGAGTCTTGGCGCGCTGCGCACTCGCTCCTGGAGCCGAAGGGGCTGGCGGAACATTCTTCTTTTCATTAGCTGCTCGGCGAGCACGGGCTTCGGCTTCTCGAGGCAGTTCTCGAGTACTAAAAGACGCGCATGTGGTACTTACAAATCTACGCAGGCCGCTGCCCAGGGCGCGCGTTGCCTCGTCAAGCGATGTTAGAGTCAGGTCGGTGTGCATCCGTAGCTTTGCAAGGCTGTGCCACGTTCCGCATATGAAAAGTATATCCAAAACTCTGGAGTTGTGGGGCTCGGGGAGCAAGCCATCAAACGCGGGTATTGCACACTGGGCCAAACATAGAGGTTCAGCTCACTTCAGACATTGTGTGTACAAAAAAAGGATTGCACCTGAAGAATGTCTTCATAATTGTGAGCAGCTAGCTTCTTCATTTCCGAAGTATTGACAGAAAACTTCCGGATCGTATCACGACCGAAGGTGGGAATTTTGCGGAACCTGCAAAAAGCATATGTTTGTGGTAGCGATACACTGTTGAAACAAAACGTACCGCTTATCCAGTTCATGGACCAAGGCCACATCTGCGGCATGGAGGATTCGAATCAGGTGAACAAAAACTGCCTTCCACGCCCCAATCTCCCAGTCATGAAGGATGTCGATGACCAGCATCTGGAAGAAATTGAATCCGAACGGAGCCAATCTATCGGAGAAAGCGTTCTGATGAAGGCCTTAGTGGCCCGTCGAACCACACAAGTAAGCCTGACTGACCAGCGCGGGTACCAAAGATTCGTCTTTCAACAAGTCCTCCACAGGCTTGCTGTTAACCCCAAGATCACGCTTATAAATGGACCGCCTGGCCGATGCTACCTTCTCTCTTCGCGAGGCGCTGTCATGACGGGTCCAGCGAATTCTGGCAGACATATCTCGGGATCCACCCATGTTTCTTAAATTGTCCTTCGTAATGGTGCAGCGGGGGCAAGGACGATTTCCTCTGCTCCGAATCGATGACACCAGTACCCTTGTGAGAGCAGGTAAAGCATAGGCGTTCACACTATAAAGCAAAGACTGACTTTTCAGGGTAATCAGCAGAGTACGTCAGAATCCGAGGATAAAATCTCCGTGCGATTCCATCGAGGCATTGGATAACTATGCCATGCTCATAAGCAGCTATAAATTTGTCGTCCAGGATGATTCTCCACTGCTCATGGTACATTTCTCGATTGCAATGCGCAAGGAAAATCTTGTTCGGGCCTTTGCCGCCAACGTGTTTCGAGGCAAAGTCCTTGAAGGAGTCAGGCAGCTGATATATAGAGGTCAGCAAGTAAAAGTCTAGGGAAGCAGAAACGCACCGCTTCAAAGTAGGCGATATGGTTTGCAAGTTTCATGGAGGGCTTACAACGGCTATACTTGCTTTCATTGCCAAAGTAAAGGTAAGACGGCCACAATTTTGAATTTCCAAAGGACGTCAAGTGCGTTGAATCCGACCAAAGCATAAGCCCAACAACACATCGAGGTAGGCCACATCCAGGTTCTGGTGGAGATTCTTGGAGTTTTCAGTGTTCCAATATGAATGCTGATGAAGTATAGGATTCGCCATAA
Organism: Tephrocybe rancida; assembly: GCA_018858115.1. Classification (NCBI taxonomy): domain Eukaryota; kingdom Fungi; phylum Basidiomycota; class Agaricomycetes; order Agaricales; family Lyophyllaceae; genus Tephrocybe; species Tephrocybe rancida. The sequence goes on from JABCKT010000224.1 coordinate 8,522, forward strand.
ACGCGGTAGTTCTCTAGACCAGGTGTGCGGCACCACATCAACTCAAAAGGTTCATAGTGGAACCGTCTGTCGTCATTAGCATTTGCAAGTTTTTCTCGGATGACCGAGACGATTGTACGGTGGTAGAGGTGTCCGACAAGCCGCTGCTGGACTCCTCGATTCTTCATGCGCTTGTGGAACGGTACACTCAGCACGATAGGAGTTCTTCTCCAGCCGGCATCTTCGTCCTCCCATTCTTGAGCAGTCTCCTCGTCGAAATCATTTTGCCCAAGAATCCGGTCGATGGCACCCCAACGAGTCTTCGCTATATCATTAGGGTTGAAGTCGTTTGCGCCAACAATCTGGACGAGCTCTTTGAAGCTCTGTTGGGAGATCTGCGTCCCTGGGCTCCAGAACCATTTGCCCAAAGCGAAGGAAGTTTTGTTGGGATAAGGAAAATACGGAGACTCGGAACTTGACGGTGCAATGAATGATGCAGGTGAGTTGGGTCTGGGAATATCGTCGAGGTCGTCAAGGGTAATAGACTCTTCTGGGTCATGGGTAGGGCGCTCCTTTCCGCGATAAGTGCGGTACAGTCCAAAAACGTTTATTGGCGAAGTGAAGGTCCCGACCGGCAAATCTTTGATAATCGCTGAAATTACATCCATCAGGGGTCTTTCGCATGGGTCGAATTGAGCCTTACGTTCGGAAAGCGTATCTTCTGAAGGTGCAGCTGGCGGCGGTGATGCTAACATCGCAGTTCAGCGTGGTGATGAAACGGAATGTTTGAGCAACGTACGGGAAGGAGACCTTGGAAAGGTTAAGGGCAGAGTGCATTGTGGTTTGTAGTCTCGGAGACGCTTTGGGATTTTGCGTTTACGGCCTGACCTTCGGTTAGATTCTGTTACAAGAGGGTCATTGTCTGGCATTGCATTGTCATGCTGACGGAATCTATGAGGCAAGCGACACAGGAGTAGGGTGGGCGCTGCTTACTTCTAAGGCATTCTGCTCCACTGGCACCTCCTGAACCAATGGACGGGGGATCGCCGCCTGCCATGAATCCAGTCAACGAACCGACGTGTACGTATAATAAGCCCACCTCCTCAGAACAGTTCCTGACTTCGCTGCCACTTGCGATAGGTACCATTGTTGGCTCCCGATCTAGATCTGACACCATGCTTACCTACAGTCACCGGTCAGCGTAGGGCACACGAAGTATGAGAAGAGTTCGCAAGTTACCTTCGGAGGCGAGGCCAATGCGGTGACCGCTGACGATTGATCAAGTCGACGCCGTTTTGTCCGCCACACGTCTCTGAGGTTTTCCAATGCAGAGCCCACACGTTTCTTGCTGGCCTTACAAGTACGTCCATGGTAGTTGAGCCCGCTTTCCGTTCCGAATGTCTTCCAGCAGTAGCCACATGTGTGTAAGTCATATGCGTACTGCATGCGATGATGAAGCAGCGGGACAGTGATCTGTGCCCTGCTGCCCAAGTGAAGCAAGTATGTAAGTACAAATCTACTTATGTATGCGATTGACGCCGGCGTTCATTTCCTAAACCTCGGAAGTCGACCATGGATGAATGCATATGGGGTAACGGTCAAGGTGTTCTGTCCCCGGTGGCATACGTCCCAACACCATGACCACAGGGCCAAAATAACTTTAGCAGATTGGGGCTCTGGAACTGTTTCATTGCTCAGGCCTCTTCCCTGCAAGAAGGGAAAGAACGCATATTATAGCTCTACATGGATGCGAAACGGAACGATAAATTAGTCGTGATTCTACATGGCAGACAACTCAAACGATGTCCGCACACTAAGCACTTCTTTCCATGGCTGCCAGAGCTTCCTGGTATCTAAATGACGTGTTCACCTTATGACAAACAGGATGACAAGGTTGTACTCACGGTCGGCCAGTGGTATGTTGGTAGATTGAGCACCACGCGAAAACAAGTGCGTCCCTGGCGTCACTCAAAAGGCTCAATGGTGCCAGTGAGGATAGAGCTTGAGGGGTCACGTCGGGGTTCAGACTCGAACCTGAGCTTATTGAATCGTTGAGAGGTAAGTCCAGTGACGCTGTTGACGACGTGTTGATGTAATCCAAGACCTGGACGAGTGTGTCCTGTGTCGAAGTGAGGATTTTCACGCCAATAGGGGACTGCCATGTATGCTCGTTAATAAGCGAACCATCTTCTATGAGTGACACGCACCAAACCGCGGGTAATGGGTGTCTCAGTTGATTCAACCGAGGCCTCACATTGAGAGATGAAGTCAGTAGCGGTCGTTGTCATTATTACAGATAGCAAGTGCTCTGACGGTTTTTGGTAATATGGGTGATGCGAAGACTTGTTCAATTGAAGCTATCAAACTGTGTAAGGTTCTTATACGGTATGAGACAAGATGTTTCAAACTCCGATGATGAGACAAGTTCCAACTTTCATGATGATGACACGCGGTCGACGTCGAGGGCGACGGGGGGGAGTTGCTGCTGCAATATCGACGCCCTGTTGCCCGCCTCAAGCTTTATACTATTGAGCTCCCCGACTTCGAAGCTCCCAGGGTCTGCTGGGAACCGATCAGCAATGATAGCCCCGATAATGGAGGATGGTCCTGCCACAGCCGGGGTCTACGTCAGGTTTAGGTCAGGGATGAGAACCAATACAATGCTGATACGGGTAGGCAGACCTGGTAAGAAAGGATCAATAGAGTGTATTTGCAAGGCGGTTTTGTACGTAGTCTTGCCGCTGAGGTGAAGTGAAATCGAGGGGTAAAGTGCCTCCGAGGCGAGGCACCAAACTGGCAACGAGGTGATGAGATGATGACATAAGCTACTGATTAAATTTGTATACCGCGTCATCGCGCGTGTTCCTCCCACTATCACTACCGTAATATGTCAAAGTATTCTCTGTCGTTCTATTTCTAACTTTCTTGCAAGAAGTCCGAAGATTCTTAAACAACATTGATCAAACAGACCTGTCGCACCATCTATTCTCTCCTCAACAACTTAACGGTGCCACTTCGGTTCGCTTCAGTTCGTCTCGCGGCAACAATAATTTGTACGTGTTCCAGTTCCAATTCTAAATCCTTGGCGTGGTCGCCGTGATGCCGTTCGTCTGCCAGTGGTTCGAGTGACAAACGCACAGTAGGATTTCTTGAGGGCCATGAAAATTGCACAACCGTCACTTGGTAGACCCTTTATTGCGTCTGTCTACTTTGATCCTATTGCAAAGCTTTACAGAGCGTATAGAGCCAAAGCTCACTGGCATCAGTTAGCTTCACAGTACATACCATCACCGTTGCGTTGACAGTTCCATCAATCCATAGCCGAGTTCCAAAAGAAATGGCGTTGCAAATATGATCGTTGTACTCTCTAATATTCAAAGTCGGTTGCAGATCAACCCAGGCTCAGGAGACTGGTGCCACCGTCAGTGCACCGTCTAAGTCGGGCCGTCGTCCATCTCAATCACTATGTTGGGCTACCCTGCAGACGTATCGTCTGATTTCATCATTGACTGGTGACGCTAAGCCTCCTTCCATGCAGCGGCGACGGTAGGTTTGCTCCCCCAGTATTGCTGTCAGGGTCACAGGTTACGTGCCACACATGGATGCACCGACGGCGACTTAGGACCCCAGACTCTGCTCTATGCCCGGGATTGCCGGATATACTCATTATATTGCCCGGGGTCCTGTCTCTTGCCACAGTCAGGGATTGATCATACCGTGGTACAAGCGGGCTTCCAGAGCAGACGAGCACGCTTCTGAAGATTTGTAAAGGCCCCGCAGACCCTGATCATACTCAGAAGTGTGGGATAACATTGATTTGTTTCTTACTAGATAACGCCCACTCGGATTCGTTCTTTCTTCACGCTTCTCGATCAATTCTCCCTACGATCTTTCCATCCATGTCTACAAATCTCAAACTCTTGCTGAACCCCACTGAGGAGGCCCGCCAGCGGTGGGAGTCCATCCGAGGCCTTGGATCTGTCCCTACTCCGAAAAGTGCAGACATTAGATCACTCGAGAAGATAACGACTCCGTCATCGACCCTCACCTCAGAACAATTGTACGAAAGGATGGAAAGGCAGGCACGACAGATACGAGATTTTATGCAAGCACTCGTCTTTATTCAAATGGACTTCAACACCGTGGTCGCACGGATCTGTGCCGAGTATAAAACGCAGCTATCAGACAGTGCCGACTCGTCTGCCCTTCTATTTCAGACCTCGCTAATGAAGTTCGCCGGCAAAGATCTTGACTTACGATTTGCCGCCATCAGGCTCCATACGCTAGGGTTTCTCGCAACGTACCCGGGCGATGCCGCAAAGAACGCTGTGTTTGGGCCGCCGACACACAACTTCACGTCAGACTCTGCCCAGGGATTCGGGGGAGCACAGGCTGGCCTTCGTCTTCAAGAACTCGTTAAGTACAACGCCCCGACTTCCTGTATGCATCCGATTCTATGCGACCATACGCTTCGTACTCACCTATAAACACTCAGTCAATCTGGAGGCCGTGACCCCGACCGCTAGTCCCGTCAACCCGGTACCAGGCTCTCACCTCCTCTGGTAAGCCCTTCTAAACTTTTTGACCCCTTTAATTAATAAGAGTTTGTTATAGTAACGTGCGATACAAATGTACAAAGTGCAAAATTAGCAACGTTGTACCTTCTAGCATCAATGTAACACTTAACTCCTCTTTTGTACTGGAGGGGATCGACATTGGTGGCCCTCTTGCGTCCGGCGTCGTCCTCGAAGCCCCTAGTGCACCCTCCCTCGCACCTGTCGAAGATGGGAAGGGTTTAAAATGGTCATTTTTCAAAGGAAAAACCAGTTTCGCATCAAATATCGCAGCTGGCGGCTCGGTCCATGTTTCTAGCCTCGAGAGCCCCGTCGTCCCTGGCCTTAGGAAGCACGTATCGGCGTCCAACATCCGAGACGCTACTAGGCTGCCGACGTCGGCTCCGTCTGTAGCCCCCGTACTTCCACGAATCCCAGTCTCGGACATCTCTTTGCCCACCTTCTCTATTCAAGGGCCCGACTCTGAGCTTAGGAAGTCGTTTGAAGGCCTCGACGCTCTGAGGTCAGTGCCACACACCTCAGTTTATACGTCAATGTCTTTAACTTATGCACACTTTTAGCCCAGGCTCGTTGCTGCTGTTCAAATGCCCCAGTTGCCCGGGGGGGGGAAGCATCTCCGTCGGATCGGGTGGTAACAACAGGTGACGAGAAGGGCCGTTCATTTGTTCACTCTGTCACTGATTGGTTATTTACCTGTAGCTGAGGCCCGGACGGCTGCATTGGCGGCCGACCTAAGCGACTGTTGCGAGAAATGGGATGTATTGAAGTGGTGAATAAGTTGGTCATTGATTGATGGGCGGTACCAAGAAATATCTTTCTGTCAGGGCTCAAGAAGTTGGTATGTAGTCGCACGTACTACATATTCAAGATGTGTTGTACAGTATTGTAGTTCTCAATTTTCACTGGGCCTCTACGTTCGATCGGTCCTTTTGGACCTCGGGAATGAACAGCGTCTGGCCGGAAATTCGAGATATGTGGTTAGATGTGAATCCAAGATATCGGCGGATCACGTGATCGATTGACCCCATTCAGTGTCTTGTGTCAGCAATCTCAAGTTACCGCCGCCGAACTTCCTTTTCCGTCCAACGCGAAAAATCTAATATTCGCTTCGCTTAAGCTCAGAAAAGTCCATTCTCTTTACCGCTTATTACAATGCTATTGTGATTCTTATGCGCCGGATCGCAGTCAGGGAGGTTGCGACGGTGTTGTGTCACTGCATGTGGGTGCTGCCGGTCGCAATCAGAGGCTGATGTGTTCTGATTTGAAGCGTGTACTCAGCCTTGCCCCAGTCTGTCCAAAATTGCAATAGCCAGACGGACCCTCAGATGCCAATCGATTATGTGAAGACTTCTCTGTCACATAGTCAGCTGGTCGAAGGCAATTGAACCCTGTTCATCAGATAACGGCGAAATTGGGGATGAGTCAGTGCCCTCTTGAACTTGATCTCAGAGGATCGGGCCCCATATCATTCCAAGCTAGAGCCTCTTAAGTGCGTTATCCACTGGCAAACCAAATCCAAACCATCATCACCTCTACTAGCATGGAGGGTTTTGTAGTTCAAGATTTACAACCATCATCTGACTACTCAATTCTGTCAGTAAATGACGCTGATTATCTTCCAGAGTCGACCGACATCCAGGTGTGGTTGCGAGCTGTCGGGGATCCAGATTCCCAGTTCAAAGACTACCAATCTCCTCCCGAAGTCGCTCCTCCACGACCACTGGGCTATCATGAGTAAGTACTATCTATGACAGCCTTTTTGCCACCGTGACGCCGTTGACCTACTGTCAGATTACTCGAAGAACTAGTATGCGAGCAAGAACACTACGCAAGGGACTTGGTCCTATTTCAAGAAACCTATCTGATACCTTTATGCGGAGCTAATATCGTCTTGTGGACTTCTCACCCCTTCGTCAGCATCATAGACAATTGTTTGGATGCATCACGCAACTTAATTCGGCACTTACGCCGAATTCAGCCTGGCGAAAGCGTGGCAGAGGCCTATTTGGAGTGCTTACCGACTCTACAAATCCTGTATCCTCGGTACATGGTCCTTTGTGGCAGCTTGGGTTCGCTCCTCGAGTCAATCACGATGCATAACGGCTACGAACCTTTTTTGAAGGAAAGTCAATGTTCATTTTTGCGCAACCAATGCCACCACGTCCTATTAACTTATTTACCATCCGTAAATAGGAGTGTTCGGTCGACATTGCCCACGACTTCGCCTCCAAGTTCACTCAGAAGACGAAACTGCCTGAGCTCAATCTCATCAAACAGATCTATCTTTTAGGTCGTATGACTATTTGTCACATTCCCGCAGGACACTCTGGTTCACGGGGCCTCACGGCTTTGGTTTCCAACCTGAGGCGCATGACGTCCATCAGCGACGACCTCATCAGACTCCAGGCGTCAGAAGGCATGGCAAGTGCTGGTTGGGACAAGGACTGGGCGAACACGGTGTCGGATAAAGAATTTTCTTCCACCTCACCTGAAGAACGGGTGCGTCAAAGGTCTGGCCTCATCTTGCATACTTACTGCTATGCTTTCGCTGAGGCTCTCGTAGCATCATTTTTGAGTTCATAAAAACCGAGGTGCAGTTTGTGGCGGATCTCACGACCCTCAACAAGGTACGGCTCACTCACTTACCTTTGTAAACGCACTAATGGTCCCTTCACAGAGGTTCAGAGAACCTCTCCTCTCTGGTCTGATGAGTTTGACTATCCCTGACTTTAGGCGAGAGGACGTCGTCCATACGATATTCCAAAATATCGAGGTCCTCACCGCACGTTTCCAAATTCTGCTAGACAATCTTCGGAATTGCCAAAGTGCGACTCATCCTCGAGTCCCCTCCATAATGCACATCATTCTTAACGCCTTCACGTCGTCGCTCCTCCCTGATGCGTGCATCGCGTATATTGCGTCTTCCCCGATCGCAGAGCAAATGGCCAGGGAGGAGTTGGACATGAATCCGAAGTTCCAGGAATTCTTAGACGTTCGTGCAAACCATTACATCGCTTGAGTTGCGGGCCTGATGTTTTTTTTTTTTTTTTTTTTTTTTTCTTAAATAGGCTGCCTGCGCCGAAGACAGGGCCCGTCGGCTCGGATTCTTCCACTTTCTCACCAGGCCTATGCCTCGGATTCTTCGCTATAAATTGTTTATCATCCAGTTATTGGAAGTGACTTCATGCGGACACCCTGATCACGCTCAAGGACTTGCTGCGATGGACGCGATCCACAAGATCGCGACAACGTCGTCGAATCTGATGGAACGCACCAACGCTTCGGCTCATTGCCGGAGCATACTCGCATCGATAGCCATCGATCAGCCAAAGTCGAGTGATGCCCAAAATTTCAAAGGGATTCAAGTGAGTTTCTGCTTACCATATCTTCACGACGCCGCTGACCGCAATACTCGTAGTTGGGTACTAATTTTGCAGGAACCATCATTAAATCAGGCGAAGTCGTATCGAGTTTCATCAAAGGGGCCAGGCATATGCAGCTAGTACTGACTAACGCTCACTGTACGTCGCGCTATGTACGCACCGTTTCTATGCACCTGATGGCTTCGCAAAATGGAACCCAGTCTACATAACCCAACGTTCTTCCGGGCCTGGCTCACAGACCAACAGGGATGTTCTCGTTTACAAGGTAATAGACACCCATTTTTGGCAGCATCCCATTTTTATCATCTTTACAGCCAATTATAGCTTGTGCAGTCCAGAAGATCATCCCTGCCGTAGTGGTGCAGAAGGGCCAGGGCCTATCTTTCAAAACCCTTACGGCCGACGCCATCACACTATCTTGCGCCACGTTTGAGATCCGTGATCAGTGGATCAAAGCGCTTACTTCCATTGCCGCTGCCCGTCATAGCACATCTGTCAAGTCCCAAATCATCTTCGGTCAGGAGCAACTTGGTATAGGATCAAAGCCAACAGCGATCCTTCCTTTCCGTGAGTCTCTTAAATAAAATAGCTGAAATGTTTGATACATTTGGTGCTGTCACAAGGCTACAATAACCAGTCTATCCTGGCGGTGGGTACGCGTGAGGGCATTGTGATGGCGTCAAATTACATTGCGACGGAACAACAGCAAGGCATGTTACTGGCCTGAACTTCGTTCAAAATTCTCAACGTATTCACATCATATGTACAGCATTTATGTTTCACAAAGCTAAGGGTTCATTCCCAGAGGTAGAACAACTATGGCTTCTGGGCTCGAACATTCTTATCCTTTCTCGTAAGGTGAGAAGTCGCATGGTCACTGCTATACATGGCCCCGTCCGCTGAACCCTCCTTTTGAAGACGTTGCTCATCCTCACATTGGCAGAGTTCTTAGAAGTGAATTGCCCTGAAACGGAACTCTCCAAGGATATTCCAGGCCTGGAAGCCCTCAGCATTTCGAGGACTGGTGAGGTAGTCTTCTTTGCCGTTGGAAGACTCCACGGGATGCAGGTGGTTGTCGTGGTGTGGGGCCTGACTCGGGTATGAGATCACAACAGTTTTTCTTCCTATCTCGTTTCTCAAAATTAAGGATTAGAGTGGTGGCACTGCAGTAGACGTCTTTAAGGCTTCGGACCTGCCATCAGGGTCGTTCGTAGGCTGCGGGCTGGAGTATAAACCTGTTGCGCAATTCGCTCTTCCAGAAGGTGCTGTTCTCGTCCAGCAGTCCATCACCTTTGGCCACGGCTGTTTCATTGGGCTTGCTGAGAGAAGGCCTGGCAGCTCAGAATACGCGATCTTCCGTGTTGATGCCACCCTCTGGTGAGTCTCGAGCGCTGTATTTGGCCCCATCTAATGGCACAATGACAGCACTGACTCCGAGAGCCTCACATTCAAAAGTAGCTTTCTGAACATCCCTGAGAGTGCCGCCCTTCAGTCTCCCATCTTCAGCTCGGCAGATACCACCAAGCCCCTCAATATCCTATTCGTATCTGAAAAGGAGATAGTGGTCGCATATTCCGGTGTGTAGTTCTTTTACTGTCCAATTCATACCGATCTCAATGCTCGTTTCTGAACAGGGTTCGGAATCTACCTTGATTCTTGCTCGGGTTTGTTGAATCGAGGCGCCCGCAGCTGGCTTCTCTGGGAAGGTTCGGCAATCTCAGTCACCAAAAGTTTGAATCAAATCATCGTCGTCGGACAAAACAACATCCAGGTTCTTGCTCTCGAAACCGGGATATTCAGCAGCGTTTTGCCTTCCCCCAAGCACGACTACAAGCACATCCGAGTTCTGTGGGTTGCCACAGACAGCCCATCGGAAAATTTGATGCGTAACAGTGACACTACGCTCTTTGGAGAGCTTCATCTCCTTGCGATTTCTAAATCTAATGAGCGTGTAGTGAAGGCTTTAAGGTGGAATACCTAGGATGCGAAGTCATCCAGATGCACTGGTTGAGGCCCAAGGTGACGGAGGGAGATGGGGCATTGGTGGGTTTGACCGTGACGATGGCCGCAGAATATGATCAGATTCCTTCGCCTTATGTTCACTTGATATTACTTCATTTCATACCATGTATAGTAGTTTTCGCCCGTAGTACGTGCAGAGGTCCCTTTTTCGAGCACAACCATTTGGCACAATCAATGGTCACCTCACCCACTCCTCGGATCACTGGTGCTGGACTAAAAATAGCTGGTAGTTATCTCCACAGTGGCCTTTCTCTGCCGTTCTTTACAAATCTACCTACTAATCTCATAACTTTCACTGATTGGGCCTAGCCTTCTGGGGCGGCGTAGTTGAAATTTCTCGCTTAATCAGTCCGGCTCACCACCCTGAAAGCGTACGGCACTGGATCCCTTGGTTACCAGTGGACATTCATGGCCGACGAAGGTGGAATCTATCCTTTCGCTCGCCTGGGCACGGTGACGGTCCTCCTTTAGGCTCAGATCGGTATAAATGCCCCACTGGCCATCTTGAAAAGACCATTTACCACTCAGTTTGACCCGATTCAAACTCTGCTCTCCATGCCGCGATCAAGCGTACGAACATCCCTGACCGCACAACCGCTTGGGCGCCAGATTGCCATTAATTCTTCGCCCATTTCCAGACGACTGCCCGTGGAATCAACAGACTTGCGGCTTCTGTTACTCACCGCACGTTTGGCAAGGGGTTGGCAGAGGTAGCTTACTCGTGTTCCAAATCTTCCGCCCACCACTTAAAGTCCATAGGAGCAGTACTTTACTCAGAGTTGGCAGGTGTTTTAGTCAATTTATCCATGCGAATTGCCGACGGGTTTCAGCTTGGTTGATGAATGGCCTCATACTGTCCTCGGTTGAACTTGACTTGCGTTGTAATGGGGATTTGGGCTGTCGCCACGAAAGCCTTAGTGTTGGGTAAGTTCCATTAACCGTCTCTCTCATTGGTGGCTGACCAGCATCACACCTAGAGAAATCCGCCAGCTCGACGCCTACCGTCTGCTGATACAGCTCTACCCATTCATTCAAAGCATCATGGTAACCGGCTCGCAGGAAGACATCGATAGGATGGGGCAATCGGTGCGCAAACGTCTCATTAATGACTATATAGATCCATTGATCCGGCACCAAGATCCAGAGAGGTGCTGCACAGGCGAAGAGATGTGATGCACAAGCATTGAAGGAGAAGATCCTCGAGTGGATAACTCCTCCAAGCACCGAACTTCACCCGCCTATCCATCCGAGAAGGAAAATATTTCGCGGCTTCTGGCATTCTGCTACGGGTGCTTTGCTCTGTCCAGTCCACCTGAACTGGGCGGATGACGGGCAAGTCATGTATCAGATCATTACAGCCGTTCCCGACGAATGACGCTCCTCATCTATTTAGAATTCGTGACGCTCTCAGATCTGATACCATTGACATCGCTTCGTTTTGGCCCTACTTCGTATACCGCGATTATGAATTCTCACCTGAAGACCCATGGGCCGGTTTGTTAAAAAGCTCAATGCTAGTCCAAGGAAGCCTTTCCGCTTTTTGCTTTCATCAAGTTGTAACTAATCTCATTTGTACAGGCGTATTTGCACGTCAGAAGCATCGATGTAATTAGCGGAGACCCTGAAGCCCAACTATCTACGGCCTCGGAGATCACACTCCCATCAATTGCCTACATAGCTATGCAGGTCAGTCATTATTATATCTGAAACAACCACGTCTGATTAAGAGCAGGTTCAATACGCCTTGAGTTCTGAGACCACTCTCTGGGCCAGCGATGTTCCGACCAATTCTCAACGATTCTACGACTCTATAATGAAATTTTTCTATACCTGCGGAGACGACGGGAGACTTCAAGCACTTCTGGCGTGGTGGGAAGCGTAGGCGAAATCTTTGCATCCGTTGACGCGCACTGCTAACTTCTTAATCAGACAAATCTCCACAAGAATGATCTACTAGTCTAGCGCGCAATCGCCTCGTAGTATGTTCCAGGAGAGTATTTCAGTGCCATACAGTACCTTTAACACCAACCTATCGATACACCCTGTTTCAATCCTGTTTTCCAAACCACAATAAACTTGTAGTGTTATAAGCCAATGCTCGTTCAGCTGACTCGTCGTCAGCGCTCAACCCAGACTTCGGCCCAGGAAGTTTGATGGGTTGGCCCGGATCTCCCACTAGGCACCATCACTGACAATAATGTCACAGCTTCTTCAAGAAGTTGCCAAACTTACTGACTCTGCAACTCACTGCCAAGTGTTTTGAAACCGCAATAAGTCGTTACTACAGGTATAGCCCTCAGGCTATAGTCATGGAGGCTGGGCGCACGGATTTCTTGGATGCACTAAACACTGCGAGCTGCCCAGGGCTGTCATTACCGCTCAGATTTCCTCGGCTGGAAAACACCGACATAAGCCTCTTCAGCTCGTACCCCTGGTCCACCGATGTCCTCATGAGTACCAACGACATTGAAAAGATACCTGACAAGCGCGGCTGGCTCCAGGTTGTTCATTGTCCACCGTTCTTCCCATGGCATCATCTTGGCTGACCGGCATACTTGATGCAGAATTATCTTCCGATGATACAGCAGCAAGAACAGGAACGATTCGGCGACCCAGGGCGTGACTATGCTGTCTTAGTAGACCATTTAACAAACCGTCGTTCGGCATTGGCACAGGATTCAGTCGATAAATGTGTTTTTCGCAAATTGATGGAGTACCGAATTGTGGACGTCGCGATGGTTGCTGCAGGCCATCCCTCAAGAGAAATCCAACGCGGCCTTCAAGTAGCGCTCCCAAAATCCACCAGAATGGTACGGCGTATGCTTTCAAGTTGAGTTTTTTGCTTAATTAGGGACGTCATCCACCAGTTTCCAGAAAGGCTACAAGATTTTAAGTCGCTCATCAAAAACACATGTGAATATTTAACTGCACATTTCTCTGAAGAGGGCCGCCTGCACATAGCAGGAAGTGAAGGTATCGCCAGGTTACGCACGGATAACTCTGCTCGAAGGCTTTATCAAGGAGCCTGCCAAGTTGGGGCTGGCAAAAAGGCGCACAAAATTCTGTTGAACTTGCATTTGGCGGCTTTGCATCTTAGCTACCTTCTTGAAGTGCGCATCCCAGTCTCTTCTTGAACTCTACGTTGCTAATATGGTACGGGCTCCCTACTTCAGGGGCATCTAGACCTTCCTAACGACCTAGACGATTTAGAAGAGCACGTCGTCTCCCGGTAAGTTCATACCCATATCTACAACTCCTTCAACCCCTTATTTTGAAGGCAAATCCAGCGATCCAAATGTCACTGAAAATGAGCGGCACTTATGGCGTAGCGGGCGTCCTGAGTCCATACAGGCAATGAAAGGTCCTCTATATATGGCGCTCTCAGTGTCGCCACTATACCTTCTACTCCCGCTTGATGCGCAGAAGCGGCCTGGGCAACCCTTCTTGCTAGATGTAAGTATACCAGCAGGTCACAAACTGCGCTCGTTCAGGCCTTGTTGACTCCTCATACAGACCTGGAAAGCCATTGGTTCCGTTGACCCTCCAGCCGACGTTGTTACCGCAGAAAAAGAGATCTGGCGTATACTTTTCGAAGCTGCAACTGGGGGCGATCTTAATTCCTTGGTTCGTGAAGCCGTGAAGACTCTGAATGACTCAAAAGCCAGCGGTACATGGCCCCTCGTGCCTATTACCAATGGGAGTTCAAGTGAGTAACAAGCCTTCCCGTTCCCGCCGCGCCTCATAACCCTCAGGTCAAGTCACGCGTAGGCCTTCGACTCTAATTCCAACAACAGGTCAGCCTCAACAGGCCAGTTCAGCCCCCCTTTCCCTTCTCCAGAGCTCTGCTCTCGTGAAACACCCTGATAGCGCTTCAAGCTCGCGACCTTCTGATTTCGACCGTGGCTTGCCAGAGGCCTCGCGTAGATTATCCTCGGTCGCTGTAGATGTTTACCCCTCTAATGCGCACTTGCGAGACCCATCCACGCGGCAGGACCACAAGACCGCAGCCACTCCCGCGCCGCCAATACTTTTTCCCGATGGAGGCCTAGCTACCGCTCTTATGGATAAAATGTCAGTCGATGATGAGCTGGCGGTGAGGTCGCCCCTTTCAGAACCCCCCCTCAGCCCTGAGCGCCTCTCATTGGTTGAAAGTGAGGTTTCTAGCGGAGGAAACTCCACCCAACCCCTCGACCTACTAGGCGGCCCGCAGCAGAAGCCCTGCAAGCCAAATACTCCAGGCGAAGCTGACAAGCAGAAGCTCCTTGCTGCCAAGCGCAGACGCGCGGCTGCAGCTGCGCGAAAAAAGGCATTAGAAGAGGCAGCTCTTTCAGAAGCATCGAAAAAGGAACAACTCCCCAGACGCGAGCTCCGCCGCCTGCTGTTCAAAATACCTTCTTGGGCTGAGGTCATCGATCTCACGAAAGACGAAGAGGTCTGGGCTGGCGCACCTTCCTGCATCACTTCGCTGACAGATACCTAGCCCATGTCTCTTAAAATCGGCGCGTTGGAATGGAAGGGTGCGGCCGTACAAAAGGTAAATTACCTTTCAAGCAAGAGCTCTGTCTAGGGCCTACTTATCCAAACTCAGGTCTATGGAAATACGCTGTCCATTCCCATTGCAGGGTCCAACAGCCTGTATACCTTTACGCCGGAGTTCCACGTGTGTTAAGTTCGCCTGAAATGATGTGATCAGTCATTTGGTGCTAACTTTTGCCAGTTCGATCACGAATTGGAGTGGTTCAAGCAGCTCATGCACGACGCTACTCAAAGCTACGTAGACGGCCTACCTCGTTATATCTCTAGGCCCGAGAGCTCAAGAATTGCTGTTTTGAATGAAAAAGCATACCTTGAACTATCCGACGAGGCCTTGGCAATCCTCAAGGATAGGCATCTGTTAATTGTCGGTAGAATGGATCAGAAGCACGAATTCAAGCCCGATTGCTTTCGTTTGCTGGGGACATTGGAACGGCAGGTTACTATTCAAGGTAAGCATACCACACCGGTAGCAGCATTCCAGTAATCAACGGTAGCCCCCCCCAGATTTCTCTATATCCACGCAGCGAAGTCGACAGAACAGCAGCACAGATGTCGAGTCCGAGGACGAATCGGAAGATGAGGATGAACCGGACGTCGAAGAAGATCCAACACTCCGCCATACCAGGGGCTACCCGCTGGACTTGTACTATAGTCGAACCGTGCGATCAACCCATGAACAGCGGGCGTCCAAGTCACTCAACTGCCTCGATTTCCCCATAAACAAGGAGATCTTCGACCCGCTTCCACCATTCGCCAGTGCAAGCGTCGCTTGGGACGAAGTGGAGGGGAGTACTTTTTGCATGCCTAGTGACCACTTTCCGTTTCGAGACGTGCGATGGGGCATCGCAGGGACAACAGGGGCCTATCACAAGTTCCACGCAGACACCGACGGCTACATGACACTGATTCAAGTTGAGACCGGCTTCAAGCTCTGGTTCATCCTAACGCCGAAGGCTGGGCGCTCGTTCAAAGACTTTGCGGACATCAATGTCTTTCTAGATCTACATGATCGTCACCGCATTGACACAGAGAGGTACGACTTAGAGGTGGTGGTCTTGACATCCACAATGTGGCTGTACGTCGCCTGTTCTGAGCCGTCACACTACAAGGCGCTGACTTTGTTTTTGTCAACCAGAGCCATGCGGCCGAATACTCTACATGCCGTCTACACACCCAGCGATGCAATATGCCGCGGCGGGCATTTCTACCCCATCTCAACAATTCGAGATAGCATCTACGGGATCTATCATACTTTTGTCGCCAGCGAATTTGTCACAAATGCAGACCATTGGAACGTGTCCCAAATGATGTTGACGTGGCTATTAGCACTGATCCACCGCAATACACTCCTTCCCAGCCTTTCTGGCGTCGGTATGTTTATTGAGGCTTATCTAGCAGGTCTGGCTGCCTGACAGCATTTGTCTTTTAGACCGAAGCAACCTTCACATCCCAGACTTCGATAGCTGGGAAGGCATACTCGATCAACTCTGCCTCCACAACCTTTTCGAACTTGGGAACGTTTTGAACTACACCCACGGGGCTGACGATGCCCGAGGCAGAAAGCGGGCCATCACCAATCGACAACGTTCGCGACAAGTTATTGATTGGATATTCTCCCACATCCAGTTCAAAAGCACAACGAAACAAGGCGCTGCCAAAGCCCTTTCGAGGACAGAAGCAAAAGCCACGCTTTGCCACGCTTTCCTGGCCCATCAAGCCCGTGCACTTGTGCTCTATAAGCAGCGGGCAGAGGAACGCAAGCTACGTGGCACAGATCCTCTTGTGAATGCTTCCAAAGTTGGATATCTAGTACGCCGTGCTCTTGCAGGAGAAGCTCTCGAATACTATCTCCGGCTTCAAAGCGTTGAAGTGGAAACATTTGCATGGCCCGGTTGCTCATACGAGGTGCAGAGGTTCTATCCCGCCCCAGGCAAGTTTGAGTTACTGGACCCATACCCACCTTTGTTTTGAACGGTTACTGTTTTTAGCGTACGAGATGCTTGAGGACGACGGCATGACACCAGACGACGAGGATTATATTCGTCAACAGTCAGACTACGCAACGCAGGACGAGACCGAGGCTGATGGGGCAGTCGATGTTGGCGGCGATCTCCGACTTATTCTTCGCCCTACCAATTTCACTCTCGTAGCAGTTTCCTCGGTGAAAACCGAGCATGACGAACGTAACATACCTCTCACCGCGCAACGTACTAGCAAGTTAAAGCGGGTGAGGTCGCAGTCAACTACTTTCACAGCTAGTACAGCGAACGTCGATCCCGAGTCACCCGAATCAGGCGGTAAGAGATTATTTTTCTCGCAACGCTTTAGTCCTCTCATCGTGACAACGATTCATAGATTCAGAGTCACTATATCATGTGAAGAAAAAAGCTCGGCTAAGATCTCCGTCAGCGTTGGTTAGACTGCCCCCTGAATTATAACTTCATTGATTACGATATATAGTATGGATGGCTCCAAAGCGCCCCAATCTCAGATGACAGTATGCGGACATCTTCTTTGCCAGCAAGTTGGTCAAACGATTCGTCTTGTCACCGTTTCGGATAAGTTGTGGTGAAGTTTCGCCGTGTGTGAGTTACGGCGCGGCGTCAGCGCTCAAGTAATGGTGATTGATGCCCGAGCAAATTCTGGCAGTGAGCATACTAAGATTCACAACTATTGATAATCAGGATGCATGCCACCCGATATACGAAACTTCCCCACTCATGCCACGGGCCACATCTATAGAACTAGAATCAGCGACGGCGCGAGCTCGTTCGACGTCACATCGTCCGGTCCCGCTTCACCGAGCTAACACCCCCGCAAGTGGCAAAGATTTGCCCAAACCATCACAGTATATGTAAGCTAGCATCTCAATTTCCTCTCTTAGAACTCAGAGACTAAGTACTGTCATGATTCGGATTCATAGGCCTGGTATTGGAGACCCTTTCATTCATATTGGGCGATACATTGGGCGCATCATGGACACTTCTTGCTGCATGCAGGCCGTCCTTGTCGCTGGGCGAACACTTGGAGCTGAAGGAGAAGAACCTCTAAGCCAGTGGTAGGACCCAACTTCCTCGCGACCGAACTCGACAATTTCGGTTCCTTGTTGACGCGTCGTGTTAAGGGAAGACCGTTGTTGGCGGACCTATCAAGAACTCGTCCATCATATTCCTAGCCCTTACCGAATCGACAACTTCTGCTCAGATGATGATGCCCTGCGCCTTTCCCATCTGGTATGGGCTTTGCGCTACCGATGCATTCCTTGGTTGGTTACTGATCCGTCGCAGATCGAAAAAGGGATGCTCACCGCAAAGATCGACGATAAGCGTAAAATAGCGGCAAACATCCTAAATTGGATGCCCAAGGCCACCGATGTAGAATCCTTGTTCCTACTGGAGAAGAGCGATTGGGGATTTTACCACGACCTTACTGGTTCTTTATTGTGTCCTACCAGTCTGGATTGGCACAATCCAACGTAAGTTACCCATCTAGATACAAGTGCCGCCTGTAAACCTTACTATATGCCGCAGCGTGCGTCAAATGCTCTGTTCCGGGGAGCTGAAGGGCTGTGGCTATCAATGGCCGACCTTTTTATACGCAGGGGGGGTCTTTAACGAGACGAACCCCTGGGATGGCTTTTTCCGAAGTTCCATCCTCGTATCAGTGAGCTTGTCGCTGAAACACTTGGAGCCCCATTGGCGTTAATAAACATTTCAACCATCAGGCATTCCGGACGATTTTCATGACGCAGGAGTCTTTGGCAACGGAGATGGGAATCAGCAGCCTTACAAGGCCCGAGGATATCTGTATCCACGGAATGAAGCATGTAACCCTACCATCCATTGCGTATACCGCCATGCACGTACGTCGCTCATTGCACCCATCCTTTTCAATTCAATAATGAGTACCTACGAAGGTGAGGTTTGCTCTCTCATCGTGCCAATACCTCGTTGTCCAAGACCAATTGGTGTCGGCAAAAGATTTTTATCAATATGCCCTGGATTTCTTTGATAAATTCCGTGAAGATGGGAGAGTTGAGGACCTATTATTTTGGTGGGATCGGTAAGCGTATACTTGACGCAGACTGGTTCTAACAATGCTTACAATTGGGCGCGTATACTAGGAAGATTTTTGGCCGTCACTGAGCTGTCGGAGTACGATGATCACCACGGACACGGCTTGCTGAAGGTTGTTTGCGTGCATCATTTTTCCGAGTCGCATGCACGACATCTGGACACTGCAACGAGCCCATTTATATTTCCTATGGAAAGCGACCCATCTACTACCTATGAAATCATGATCATAGCCTCTAGGACGCGTTGTATAGTGCGCGAACCTTCATGTGCCAACTTCAAGTGCCTCACGTGTCATGGTGCTAGAGGCCCATCCTACCGCGAGAGTCATAGTAGTTAACTTCAACAAAAGAACCGTAGCGGCGCAAGCGCCAAAGTCCCCGACTCATTCAGGGGAACTTGTTTCCAATACTTGCAGACACATTTCATCATACCTTCAATACAGCTGAATACATCGTATCATAGTCTCCCGTAGTCAGACCTATAATATCACGTGTTGTTTTTTGAGAGACGGGAGGACAACAACAGTGATATAATATCGTATCATATAGTAAGGATCATATTAATATAATATATACTTTGGTGGGACTCGTTGTTTCGTCTGTTCAAAGAACCCTTCCTCTTACTTACGTAAGAGAGTCAGGGATACGGTTCTCCTCAGCCGCGCCATTCTTTCCTGCACACACATTGGCTAAACTTCCGGAGGCAGCACGAACCACTTACTACTTAATAAGGCTGTAGCCTGTAATCCCCTCTCACCTTCTCGGTCAACAAAATTCGAAGCACCCCTTCACCCGCACTTCATTGTAAACCACTGGCATGGCCTTGTCCTAATGACGCCGAGCTATCTCTGGTCTATAGACGGATCAATATCAACTCGATATTCATAACAAATCTGACGCCGTGGCGTTGGCTGATTGAAATTGGCGGACTTAGATGGCCGTTTCCAAATTTATTTATTTTTGCCTACACAGTGCCCGGCTTGAATACAGCTAGCACCGTTGAAATTGCTATATGACGGATGTCAGCGGCCGTTCAAGACCGCGTGCGATCTGCTCACAAGGCAAGTTCTAGCCGGTGGCTTATCGTGTATATCAAAATCAAACTACCAATTTACCAGTGTTTTCAGAATATCCCCTACGACGAAGTCGCACAAACCCATGTTGAACGCAACTACAATGCTACAGGAATCTGACCCGTACTATCTTGTCCTAGGGGGTAGTACACCTGGGATCAAACGGTCGCCGTAAGTTCTCCTTCATGTATATTATGTTGAACGAGGCTGAATTGCCCATAGGCCTCAACTGAGCGACGGTGATGTCTCGACTGTTGTCGTGAAAGTTGCCGACCTGCATATAGCAGAGCGACTTCAAAGCTACCAAGACTGCTTCGCTGGGGACGTTCGCCAGTCTGCTTTAGCTATCTCGGCCGCTGTTGACTGCGAAGGGGTATTTTACCCCGTCTTTGAAGGTGCAATTAAGGGTTCCCGGATTCGCATGATCTTAACCGACCCTCAGTAAGTTCTTTGACCGCTTGCTGTGCTCATTCTGACCCTCAGCGACAGGGATGCCGTAGCGCTGATGCAGTCTCATCGGCGTCGAAAGTATCAGAGGGTTGACTCCTTCCGAGATGCTGTGAAATATATGCTGGCCCGTGGCGATCGACAGCTTATAGCCGAATATGGAGTCACTCCCTGGGAGCTTCCAAAGAAACGTAAGTTCTGAATGTAGCTGAAAAGCCTTACCAAAAGCACTAAACCTGTACCAGGCAACGTGCCAAGGGCCAATCTACTTCAACAAGCCAGTTCTAGGCAGACTGGGCTGCTCACATCTGATGCCGTTACATTTGACCCAGGTCCTGCTTCGACTGTGACAGTGGGCTCTGTTTCGGCCGCGGTGGTGGGCACTGCGTCGGCTTCGGCGGCAAGCACAGCAACGCTGAGAAAAAAGCCCGCCTGCACCTTTTGTCATCGCCCAATGAAGGGGCATTCCAGGCCGACCTGCCGCAGCCTCTCTCGATTGATCCCCACGGGCGATTTGAAAGCCTCCCCGGTCATACAACGGTCTCCGTCAGCGATGCCTGCGTCCGTTCCAGAGATCGACGACCTCGTTGGACTCACCCAGAGCCTCAGCATCTCGCTTCCCGTTACAACAGCAGGCATCCCAGCGGCTTCGGACGTCGACACATCCGCAGGGGGCGTTCAATCGACTCCGTTGGGGGCGCTTGGAGCAATCACCCGCTCAGCAGCCATGGTGGCATTTGGCGCGGGTGCTGCATTCACCTACTTATCCCTCTAGCTGTATGAACCGCCCGACCGCCTTCAGCGGCTTAAGTGCTTCCATTTCGCTGTTGGCAATTACATGTATGAGCCCCGCATCTATGATTGTTCGGAGAAATGTATTCCGTCCATCTTGCAATGCATGGACGCGTGGACTGTTGAGTCGCTGTCGTATATTTGGACAGAAGGAAAATTAGCAAGAAACTTGTGTATGTTCAATATTATGGCGCTGTGTAGTATTTTGAAGTATACCGTCGGGAGGGTCATGATGATCTGATGGCCCCATAACATTGAGACCTCACATGTCACAGTAGTGTTGCTGGAAAGTAAAGTCAAAGCCGGCTTAAAGCGGAATGACCCTGGCTTTAAGGAACATTAAGGTCAGCTTAAGGCTAATG
>JABCKT010000225.1:0-29697 GCA_018858115.1 Tephrocybe rancida
TTGAATTCGATCCATATACCCTACATGCTTGCCTCCGAACCCAAATCACCGATGTCGCACTTCATTCCTCAAGGAGCACCTCCATCACAAGCGTTCAGCACGGCCAAGGAAGCGCAGGAAATGCCATATCCGCCATCGCCCTCATCGTTTTGGCGTCCAACGGCATCTTCAGTGGCAACACATGCGGGGCTATCGTTCCTACCAGAAGGGTTCAACCACGTCGATACCGGGACATGTCGGTTGGCCAAGTTGGCGGGTCGTATATTTTGGGGAGCTTAGGCTACATCGGATGGGCTGCACTACGGTCAACTCGAATGCAACGGCCCTCAGTGAGACCATATACGCGTGATCATGAGACCATATATATGTGCACAATAATCTTGTTCATCGCTCGGCATATATATCTCTGTGGCACGAGTACTTAACGCCGAGGGATGTGATCCATGGCTAATATAATGATCTGACCTTGTTCATATGTAGTTCAACGTTGGTCAAGATGCGGCACCGATCGCGAACTTCCGAATCTTTCTTTGACTGTTTATAATTAAGTGGCTGCACATGTACGGTGCAATATATAGCAAGCTTGCAATTATTTGTCATCAATTGTTTGTCATCATATAGTAGGCTGCGATCATAGTCACGGTGTTCATGATCATCCGACGGATCCTTTCTTTATAAACTTGGAAACAACGCGGCGGCCACCTTTCGCTGTCAGGTCAGAACAAAGCCTCTGATTGCTTACCTGCGTCTTCTTTGAATGCGTTCCCTCATGAATTATATCAAGGGCCTTTTAGCTGTCGGTTTGAGCCATAGCCCAATTGTTAAAAGATATCTCAATCACGGTGTACAATATATGCCTCCTTTGTACGGACGTTTCAGGAACTGTAAATTTGCAGGACCTTTGTTTGCGACTCCCTATATATCAAGCACAGATATCGATGGTTAAACTTGTCGCAACAATGGAGATTCTACCGCCATTGCGATTGGCTCTACCAGACCTTCCACCTGAAATAATCTTACCCGGAAGTGGTACTCCTGACCCCATGATCATCTCCGGTGACCGTGAAGACCACAATATCAATCGGGAGCTACTTATGCGCCAGGCTGACAACGAGGTAAGATAATGTGACTTCGGATATCTTTTTCATGCTCATCATTCATAAGGACAATCCATTCATGGACAACAAGAGGCTGGGTGTCTCCCAAAGCCATTTACTATGTCGTAACCAGAACTGGACTAAAAGAGAAACGACTTGGTGAATTGCCCACCTGTCCACACCACATCCGCCTGGCAATTATTCTAGATCGGCCCCTCCTACACCGGACCCAACCGATGCACCCATGGCAGCCTTGTCAAAGTATGCTTTCATGATCAATACACATTCTAATTAGCATCGAACGATGACTTTTTTCTTTTTTTTCAAAAGAAACCATAATAGTAATCGCATCGATGATGGCCCCATACCTCAGAAAGAAGATCTCACCCCGTGAGTGATTCATCTTGTTCCACAGCCATAGCCTTGTACCTTCTGCATTTGTTCTGCGCCCCTACTCATTTGGATGGCTCTTTAGGTCGCTCTATGCCCCACGCAGCCTGACTGAACTCACTCCAGTGGAAACACCCCATCTACCGGGGTACCATTCCTTCGACGACTGTTCTCCACTACCAAAGAGCATATCCAGGATCCAGGCAAGTGTGGTGTTTGCACCAAATGACCATATTTGGCCAAAAGATTCAAAGGACTCTTCTCCCACAACACTTCCAATTCGGTATGTCTATTTAATAATGTTCCTTCATTAATCCATTGATCATAAACATTTCCAGGTTTACAACCCTGGACAGCATCCTAATACAGACCGAAAATCAATGGATTGAAACTCGCAAATACCACCATAAAGAACGCGACCTCACCTTCTATGCATCATTGGGGCTCACCACACTCTCATCTCCGCCTCCCTTTGTGACTCATCAGGCCGAAGAGGGGGAGCTGTACTTACACATTCACTATGTCAGTGTGTTGGACGAAACATCACAATATTGGAACTTTGAAGGGGGAGTGTGGGTTGACAACCGTAGAATACCTAGGGAGAGAGAGAGGATCAAAGCTTTGCTTCGCAATCGTGACAGAGCGAGCCCCTCGTAATCGTAGAAAACAAGCACATTATAATTACAAGTAGAGGTTATAATTAACAAGCATCTATAATATATAATACTTCGATCATGTGAACTCGGACGGTACAGTTGGGGGAAATAATGAGACCCAAAAAAGGCAAATCGTTGGCGCGTTACCAAATAAGGAAGGCCTCAGCAATTGTCCCTATATATAGTAAATGTCGTATCATCTTATGCACTAAGGAACAGATACGTTTTAAATGGACATAACTAGGGTATTGAGAATCTAGGTACCTGGGAAAATTGAAACTATGGAGCGATTACAAGAGCAAGGTTAGATGGAACTGTGATGGAAGCTTGACTTTTGGCTAAAGAGACCAAACATTTGGTACCATCTAATGATATAACCTTGCCTTCCACACCAATCATGACGCCTTCATAAACGATAATTTTCTCGCCTTTGGTAGTGGGGTGCAAGGGAGTGATATACTTGGGAGGCACGAGTAGCTTTTGAAGCCCAAGTTTGACCACAGTGTCACGGCCCTCCATTCCAACCCAGATCACTCTCTTGCCTTCATAGTCTCTGCCCTTCCATCCCGGATCTCAAAGGTGCGCTTTAGTGTTCAGGATTTGCACACGAACCCTCTTCCCAATGAAGTACACAGACTCCATCCAAGGACTGTAGGCTAGAGAACGAGCTTTCAGCAGTCTGCAAAGCGAAACACAATTGATGAAGGCTTACGGAAGGCAGACAATGGATTTGGGGTTCGAGACGAAGGGTTCCACGTGGGGCTCAAAGAGACGCTCGAAGACGGGGGTAGAGGAGTCGAGGCCATCAGTGGCATGGCAGACTGAGGTATCGCTGGCGCATTCCGCATGAGATCGAAATAGGACTTGCAGAAATTGTCTGAGCCGGTCTCAGTGCTTTTCTTGGTGTTGTCTTCGGCTGCTCGTTTAGAAGGGTCTGGAATGAGCGGCTTCATTGTCGGGTTGTGTCTAAGAACAGAGATCACTAAAGCTCAGCGTCCTATGTAAGTTTTCTCACAGATGGGCCAAGTTCCAGAGATGGAATTGTTCCTGCTGTAAAGTGGCCTTCAATTCCACCAGCGCGTCATTATATCCCATGGTCGACTTGATAATTCCTTCATAACCCTTCAAACTGTGAAAACCAATGACCCTGATATGGCAACCGAGGAAATGGCGATTCGAATCCCTCTTGAGCTTGAGCTGAGCAACCTGAAGTGGAGTGATGGACAAATTTGGAGAAGGTAATAGCATGCTTGGATCTTGCTGAGGCTGCCCAGGAAGCCACCTGTTGCATGTTGATTGACCATGAGGAGTGAACGCGAGCAGATAATTACTCACCCAGCCACCATGTCTTCCTCGTACATCAGTCTGTGAAAGCCTACAGGGGCAATTCCTGATTCTAACAACTTGCGACTTAGTATGACCGGGCTGTGGTAGAAATGGACAGAGTGTGCAGGAACTTTGATCTTGAAAATGCAACGTCATCGGGTGACCAAAATGTGAACAAGAACGGCATACGTACTTGCGTCGATGTGTGGTGATCGTACACCGAAAGCATTTCATCTTTGTTCGAGAGCACCCATCCCGTAAACTCCTCGTGTTCTCCCAGAGTGATTATGACTTCGTCTCCAATTCCCACCCTTTTCCGCAAAGTATCGACGTGTAGTTCGAGTTGAAGATCTTCACCATTGACCCAGACCAAGGCCATCTCTCCGACGATGCGGTGGGCAACGCCAATGGAACCTCGTGCTTCACCTTTGACAATCTTGACATAATCACCAGCGCAGATCAGATGCGCACCCATACGTTCCAGAGCTTGCCCAAAGCAGCTCTTTGGGATTAATCGTAGCTGCTTGAAACGTGCAATCTCTGAAGAGCTCGGAACGGCCTCCTTGGGTTGAAACTCCTCCGTAATCAGGTGAAGATAGCCGTCCACATAGTTCTTTCCATGAAATTCATATTCTCTGGAGGGGTTCTTCCTGATCGCCTCAACCCCCAGCATGTCGACTATGTGGGCGACATCCAGCAATGCTGCCTCCGGATGTCGCGCCCCGGACAACTGTGGTGCCAACGGTTTTGTACCTGGTCGTTTGCGTTTTGCAAGAAGGCTTGGAGCATGAAGTCTTGTGCGAGGGACAACATAGACGTCAGCTCCCAATGCACCATAGCCCGCGACATACACTAAATCCCCTAAGAAGGGATGTCATGTCAACTGCACCCAAGATTCAGGGCGAGGTTCAAATGACTTCCTTTCTGTAAGACACCAGCAGTTATCCTCCGGGTCTACGGCATGAACTTGCTGGCAGAAGACGTCAGACACCCCACGGCAGAGATCCTGTACATCAGGAAGCCTACTGGCTTCTACCACAATGCAGCCTGGTCTAGAAACCCTTCCAATTATTGACTGAATACCGCAATTACTGGTCTCGTTTGAACTGCAAAGGATTTTCTCCGACAGGACTAGTGTTGCGGTCTCCTCACATCCTGGCTAAGCGATGTTGAGAGGACACAATGAAAAAAAACAGCAGAGAAATACCTTGACTGAAACCCTCCACAACTTTGCTATCTCAACGGCCGGCGCGGCATTAGAGACGTGAGGAGAAGTCTCAGGTGCATGCTGCCGACCCCGGGACCGTGCACGAGTAAGCAACGCGTTCCATTCAGTGGCTTCTTCCATTCGGGTCTGCTCGAGGAAAAGTAGACGGTGTGAGAGGGTTCGGTCCATTGCGACAGGGCCACCGTCCTCAATAAAGTCATCTGGTTTCAGTCTTAGCCGACCATGACGAGCACACAGTGATAAGCACTAACCCTCTTCCTCATCTTCGTCTTCATCTTCTTCCGCAGCGTCTGCCTCATCCACCTCTGCCTCGAGATCTAAAAATTGAGCTGCGTTCGGCACCTGCACTGCATGAGCCTGGTGAGCCGGTAGGCATCTGGTGACTTACTCCAACCCTAGTTTTCTTTTTGGATCTTTCAGCCTGAAAAGTTACATTCGCCTGGTGAACATGATTCATGAGCGCTGAGCCACAGTTCTCACAGTGGAAATCTGACATACCTCAAGGCTTCTTTCTTTCGGTTGACGTAGATTAGCAACCTGGGACATAACGTTCACAATTCATTAATACTTCCTTGCCACACACCTGCTTGGAACTAGCTGTGACTTATCGTTGGAATGTCGCTCGTACTCATTACACAATGATTTCTTCAGATCTATAGTATAGAATAGCGACAGACAGTGGTTTGTGGGTTTGAAGTACTTAACGGTTCCCGATCGACACGTGCCAGAACTCAATGAAATTGGCTGGCGACAGGAGTTTAGGGCCACTTAAGAATTATCACGTGATTTGGAGACTTGTTCATTTATTATTTGAATTTAATTCTAAAATATATAAGGCTGCAGACGGCTCAAACCAACTTATAATTGACTGCGCTCCTACGTATACACAACCTTGAGTGAGACCATCGCTTCTTCAGCGCTTTTCTACGCCGTGCAGAGGCCTATGTGGGCAAATTTAAAAGGCATGGGAGCTTCGAACTAAACCAGGTTCGAGAACTCAGGCTAGTTGCCCACCTTCCTCTCTGTGTGCGCGTGGCAAGGTTTCCTTCGCGGAGCTGACTCATAACTTCACACAGATGCCTCTGTTCCAATTCATATCGCGCCAAGTAAGTCAATATTTGCCGTTCTCTCACCGATACAAGCTCAAATAGTTCCTTGCCATAGACTCGCTCAGGAGCGAAGTTCTCACCGTTTGAGATGGTCACCATTGACAACCCGGCGTTCAACCTGGCCTTGGCGCTCAATTGGCCAACGAGGACGCAGAGCGCCACACTGACGACGCCGCGCTTATGTCTCCCAAGCCAGACCATGCTGCGAAAGAGTTTTGGCACACCAGATTCTCGGGTTCCGCCACCGTGGGAGGATCTTCCTCTGGGTCAACACTTTCTCAGCGCAATCTTCCCTCAGCGGATCCCACTGCTGCCGCTAGCACTCATGAAGCCCCTCCTGCCCCACCCACACTCAAGAGCCCTTTCATGGAGGAAGGGAGAGCTCTTGCTAGCCAAGTTGGAAAAAATGATTGTGTTCATAGAAAATGCCACGTGTGCATGGACGCAAAAGCTGAGGAATTTGGACATCACCCACGCAGGGCTGACGTTGTAGACGCACATGTCAAAGGCACTCCGTGCATTTCAACTGACATGTCAGTCAAAGACTTTCCTGTTGCGAGCGGTGGGCTTTCTACGCTCCCAGCAAGGCCAGGTGAAATCGGATGGCTCTTCAAGTCACTACAGGAGGCTCTTGGCGCAGGATATCATCTCATCAAGTGGGATGGGAAGTAAGCCTTGCATTTACTCTGTGGATGATCTTGAGGCTTACATTTTTGCAGAACCTGCATGCCGTTTGTGACTGCAGACGGGCACGTCTTTGCTGTCTGCGTGGGCCAGCCTGATGACCCCACATACGCCAAGGCATGTCAGCGTGCATACCATCTAAAAGCTGAGGAAGGTCGACTCGCTCACTTCACTGACTCTGAGATGCACCACAAGCGCAGTGATTTCCCAGCTGTGAATGTAGGCGTTACCATGGGCATAGGCGCAACATATCCCACCAACCTGCGAACTGGAAATCACTCAGAAATGTTTGATCGCTTTCTTTCTGACAAGGACATTGTGCGGATTGCAAATTTCACTGACGGTCGGTGCCTCTTTAAAAATTCCTGTTTATTCTAATACTTCAGCAGGAGCGTTCAATCTTTGGGCCCCGAATGTCCACAAAGAGTATCGCGACCACCTCTTCCCTCTTTCAAGAAACTTCTGGACCTCCGTCGCATCTTTTCGCGAAGCATCTACCCGGCAGCTGCATTTAACGTAGGCCCGAATGTTTTTACCGTTGCCCACCGCGACGGCAGGAACGTACCAGGCAGGTGGTGTGGGATACAGGCACTCGGAAGGTTTGACCCCACGAAGGGTGGCCACATTGTCTTTCCAGACCTTGAGCTTGTTGTTGAGTTTCCCGCGGGGGCTCTCATCCTCATCCCATCCGCAACACTGACCCATGCGAACATCCCTGCCCAGGAAGGTGACTCTCGAGCGTTGTTCACTCAGTATTGTTCCAGCGGCCTCTTCCGTTACACCGAGTGCAGCTATCGGACAGAGGCCCAGCTTCGCCGGGACGATCCAAAGGAGTACAAGAGGCTTCAGGCCCTCAAAGAGACACGTTGGCAGAGGGACTATCATCTTTACAGCCTCTTGACTGACTTGGTCGTCCCTGTAGCTAATAGGGTAGACAAATCCTCTCTTACTCCTTGAACTCAATGCACATTATGTTCCCCCCGATGTATGACAGATCCATATCTATATTGTCAGCTCCAAATACACGACAAAACTATATCAGTGTCCTCTAGGTGGCATGATTCAACATGTGCAAGCGTAACGTGAAACCTCCAAGCAGGCTGGGAGTCTACTGAGGAACAATCATACACTCAGAATCAGATGAGATTAGACCCAGTGTACACCATTTCAACTTGACCAAAAAAGGAGAAAAAATGTTATGGAGGCTTGCATTGCAATTGCGACCAATCACAACTTATAATTACAACTGATTGATCACTGTATTCGGTCCCACCCTAAATTGCATCAATTGGGATCTAAGCGCGTCGGGATCGGACATATAGGATGGCCTGCTCCCAACCCAATGTTAACCAGGACCTCGTCACGATCACCGTTCTGGAATTGATTTCTCTATCTATCTACAATGATATGCACAAGGCCGCAGCCAACAAGCCACTAGATCTAGAGTATCAGTGCTTCATAGAGCCCTCCACACTCGATTGTGCTGCGGTGACTGTCGGAAAGAGCATCCCAAAATCCAAGCTGAAACCTGATGGTGCAGAGGCGAAAGTCAAGGCGAGAAGGCAGGCTGTGATCGTGATTGAAGCCAAGGTGAGATACCTGTTGAAGGCACTGTTACAATTTGAGTCTGATGTTTCCTCAGATGGTTGGCTTTTTTTCTCGTTCTCTAGATCTGGGGCATTGGCCTCCCCTTCAAGTTTGGTGGCTTTTGCAGCACCGTCAGCATCTTTAACGTATTCTCAATCCAAATGGTTTACCTCCTTTAGTCCAATTAAGAACTGCGATCCGTTCCTGCTCTGGAATGGCCATCTCATATTGCTCACGAGAGCTGCAAAGACAACCTCTCTGCCCATACGCAATTTGTAAGCCTGGAGGGCCTCATCAGGATGGAAGGATCAATATCTCATGCCGTACTCACCAAGAGGCTTGTTGCTGCATAGGTGAGGCACATTAGTTGTCGTGTGAATACACAGAATATGGCAGACTAACAAAGGTCAAGCTCTTTAGTTAACTGAAATGGTTCTGGGCCCTCGTTGTTAATCTTCGCGACTATCAACTGTCCTCCACACGAGTCTGTGATAGCAGCATCTTCGGTCACAAAATGGATAGAAACCACAGTGGACGTTGAGCTCCGAGATTTCACACTGGAGATGAACTTTCCCTGGACAGCGTCATACCAATCCAGGCCTTGGCCTATACATGCAACGGCCAAGTACCTTCCTGAGGGGGAGAGCGCAGTCAATGCTCTAAACCGCACTCAGTCACAGATCGCAAGGATGACATAGAGATGAATCTAGACTTGCATTGCATATTCATCGGATCTCATCTGAAATTTCAGGATAGCTTGATAGGTCACCATGCAATATATTCTATCGTGTATTAGGCGTGACTCATACATAGCAATGTGACCTCTCACGTAATAGGTTTCGAGGGCTCGTCAAAGCTTGCTACCAATCTGTCGCTGCCTTTCACGCAGTGAAGACCACAGACGATGCCGACATCCAGAGGGTGGACATCGTTCTTGAAGTCATTTTCGCTTTCTGTGTGATTTTGGTGCGTTAGTTGAAGGTCTTTCTCTTACTGCAAAGTAGCATTAACCGTTGACAATGCCAAGCTTGTCGCCGGAGGCGATAGACAGTTGTTTCCCAGATTAACTGAATGTCATAAGGCAGATAGGCCCGTTGTGGAACGTCAAAGACGGCTGTAAAAATTATACGTTGAACCGAAATCTACATGCAACACCGTGCTCACTGGAACTTTTCCGCTAAGGCTGATCAGGTTGAAATCACCATTTCCATATCCAATTGCAATCCTGTCTTTCTCCACTGGGTCCCAACTGATGGCCAGAATGCTGCCCGGCCCCTGATGTTGAAATCTGTGGACGAGCCTCCAATCAACCATAGAAAAAATCTTTGTGGTGCGCTTGTCAGTTCTCTTCGCGGAAATCGAGTATATAGCTCATAAATAATTACCAGGACAGCACCTGCAAGTTCACCTACGGCCAACAAATCACAATCCTCAGAGAACTCGAGGACGCTCAATGTCCTTCCAAAGCAATGATCGAGCCATTGGGGCGCAGGACCAGTGGTGGGTATGGCGAGTGTTTCCATCGTTGGGTAGCCAGTTGAAACCACGAAGATAAAGTTATAAATTTCCTAGGCTTTCTGAATTAATAATGCCAGATTTAGAAATTTACTCAAGTTCGCTCATGTTCATGCTGACTACTTGAAATAGGTGGCTTAGATCTGGAGATCTACTATAGTATGTGCGCATGTGCATATGCATCCCGGTGTACATCTGTGCACCGCGTACTTACACGTCGCCATTAAGGAGTACGTATCTTCAATATTAATCTTGGAGAATTCTGATTTAGATCTATCTATGACATGCTTGTCTTTGGAGAATTTAGCCAAGATCTATCACGCCAATGCTCGCATGATCATGAAGAAGTTAGGTGCCCACGGTCTCCGGACCGATCGCGAGACATGTAGATTTCGGGGTATTGATGATTATAACCTTATTTGGTGTTCGTTCTTGATCCTTGGTGATGATTTGGCTGTAACTACATCCTCTCCGGTGTGGGTCCAAGTCCACTGTCATCACATTATACTCCTGCAAAAAAGTTGGCCACAAGAGCAAAATCATGCTATAGCTACCTGAGCATGCTTGCCTTGAGCTTGGGAACTACACAGCGCCAGAACTTCAGGTACCGCATTCAGTACAATAACAGTGCACAGGGCACTTACGCCGCAACGAGGCTTGCTAAGCAGCCAAATCAGAAGTTTCCACATACACATGTACATGGCTGGCTAGTGGCTGGCTACAGATCCATCTGGATATCTAAATCTCAGGGGCATCAATGACCGTTCTGGATCTAGATCATTGGCCATGATGGCTGTAATCCTCTCCGTTGCGGGTCCAAGTTCACTGTCATGACATTATACCTCAACAAAGGTTAGCTGCATGCAGACATATGCTAGTTCTACCGTTGCTAAATGTCGTTTTTCTTGATCTAGAGACTAATTAACATGTTAGAACAATCAGGGCACCACAACTACAATTAGTACGATGGAAGGGCACAGGGCAAGTACTTGCGCCGCAACGAGGCTCGCTTGAACAAGTCAGGGTACTCAGCTAAATCAGATGTTTCAGTGAACACATGGACCTGTCTGGGGGTGCATATGGATATCTAGATCCCGGGGTATTAATCTTTGGTACCTGTTTCTGACCATCGGTCATCATTATGGCGGCAATATTAATCCTTTCCAGTGTGGGTCCAAGTTCACTTGTCATGACGTTGAACGTTAAAGGTTAATTAGCTACAACTGCAAAGACATGCTAGTACTACTTAAGTATGCTTTCCTTGAACTAGGGAATTTACATGACGCCAGAACTTCTGGCACCGCAATCAGTACGATAACGGGGCACAGGGCACTTGCGCCACAATGAGGCTCGCTTAAACAGGCCAAGTCACGCATGGCATCTTGAACCTAGCATCTCAAACCTGGCATCTCAAACCTATACGGCACTGGCGGAGATGGGTATTCAGATCTTGAGGTCCTGATGGCTTTGATGCCCATTCCAGATCATCGGTCGTGATCCTGGATGAAATCCTGTCCGATGTGGGTCCAACTGTAAGATGTTATACCTATACTTCCACCAAGTCTGAAGGTTAGCTACATATACCAAGGTATGGTAGCATCGAACCCTTGCTAAAGCTGTGACCTGATTCGCACAGTGTCTAGAATTCACGATCATCTCATGAAGCTACGATAATGGTCACAGGGCACTTGCGCCGCAACGAGGCTCGCTTATCCAGCCAGTTATGCACGCGTACACGTACACATATACTGTGTGCATGACATAGTCCCACCTCGAACCGTGGTCATATATGCATGTGGATGTACACGTACCTGCAAGATCTTGTACTCATGTACATGTGCACATGGATAATCGGGATGGATAATTGGGCCATATGCATCGCGATATATATTGCGATGTGTTTTCCATATGCATGCAGTGGTCATGACATTGATCATGCCAATTGCAATCAGTTGGATTTGGGCGTACCCCAAATCTGTCTATGATTCTACCTGCTGCTTTCGACTTATTATATATTGCATCTAAATTTTGAGGCAAATATGTTTTTCCAGGCCTTGGTATTGACATAAGCAGACATGGACTGCGTACCGATTGTTGGGAGATCATGGCCATCGAAATGCAACCTTCGTTGTGCTTGGGATGGTATCGCGTAGTTGGTGCAGCAGCGCCACAGGCCTGCCTTTTATTCATATCTACCAGAGAAAGTCTGAACACATGTAGAATGATCATAAATTGTAATAATACATGTACAAAAGCAGAAATTTGTGATCATATACATGTCACATTTAATTATTTAATTCACCGAGTTGGCCTCGAGGCGCCAGGAGCAGGATATGTATATAATAAAAACTGACGCTTGCAATTGGTTTCTCTAGATTTCTACAAGTCCCTCTTCCACGCGCTTTGATCGTAATCCACCCAAACCATTTCAACTATGCCGCTCATCGAACAAGTGTGCATAGCTATTTACCTTACTATGAAATGTTCATGACTCTAGTGCATTTGTAGCCCAGCGCCAACGCATTGGAACTACGCCGGTCTAATCGCGTCAGGGGCCTGCCCGTGAGTACGAGATCTCCCTGTCCATGGGATACCATTGACTCCAGAATGCTAGGCTGATGTCGACGAGGATCCCATTCGATATGTGAGCCCAGGCCCCGAAGAAGTCGATGTACATACCTAGCATCCTACAAATGATATGATCACCATATTAACGCATCAACACAGGTTGGTGAAGGGGCCCGGGCATGGGTCTACTCTGACTGGAGGCACAAGGCTGTACTATGCTCGTTTCAGTATGGAAAATTGACCACCATCGAACGGCCCTCGATGATCGTCAAATTCCCAGGAAAGCCGAAGAGGGTCGACGTCTACCGGATGACTGTCGAGATCGGAGTGCATACGCTGCTGGTCTATGGCTACCACAGCGAACGAGCCCGAATCAGCAATAGCCTGGCCAGGATTGCCTGATACCCCTTCAAAGGGGAGATTGTGGTCTTCCAGAAAGGGAAGACTGTCCCCATTGTTCATCGCCCGGTGATTCAGCGCCGCTTCTTTGACTGCGCAGCCGCTCTGTGAGTGTAGTCTTATCTTCGGTGGAATAAATGGTCTCAACTCCGATGCTGCAGCTTTTCAGCCAGAATGAGAGACGCCATGCAAACAGGAAAGCCACTCCCAGTGTTGGTCAAGGTATGACCTGAATAGCCTCCAAATCTCATCCGACTTTTGATGTGGCTGTACTATGATTGATTAAGCTGATAGTAGTGCTCGGCTTTGATGTATAGTAGGTTACGACTGTGCAATCTTGTTCATTCTCGTCCCCCTTCAATTTGTAATATCATTGGTTTCGGTGATCTTTCACTGTCGTATAGAGACAGACCTTTATTGTGCATATCCGCCTCTTTTATAAGCACCCAAATCCTGTTCGACTGTACATGTACATGCAACAAGCTGAACTCGCATGTGGCGTGAAAAGAATGACATCCCTGGGGAAATGAAACCCCAAAAGGCAACTCGTTGACGTGTTGCCCAATAAGGATGATCGGTTGTCTTTATCAGTCAATTTCCAATAATTATGTATACCTCATTACAGAAGTCCATTCAATCATCAGTAAATTCAACCATTTTATATCTCCCCTGAGATGCAAAAATGCCATAGCTAATATAACACCACCTTGGTTGCTCCTCAGAGAACATCTCATTTGACACCTCGCAATCGTTGTATGATGCTGACACTATAGTAGTATTCAGGTATCTCGCATTCGTTATATATTGTCTGTACATGTACAATCGTGATGGCCATGGTCCCGAATGTAGTATATGGAGATCTTGTATTCATTCCACATGCTCGGCAGGTCTAAACGGCCATGCATGTGCGACTTGGGTTGGTCAAGCGAGCCTCGTTGCGGCGCAAGTGTCCTGTGACCATTATCGTAGCTCCATGACCTGATGGTGATTCTGATGATTTTGACTCTGTGTGAGACTCTTAATCCCACAAAATTGAAAGCGTTTTTTTAGCTAGGACGATGCTACTATACATCACTTTGGGATTGGGAATGTGGCTGTCCTTCATTTATGAAAGTTTAATGTCTTGCGGACCCACACCGGCTAGCCATGATCACCGCCGATCAAGATCTGAATATCCATCTCCGGAACCATCGTCCAGGTTCGAAATGCCGTGCACATCTTAGCTTGTTCAAGCGAGCCTCGTTGTGGCGCAAGTGCCCTGTGCCCCGTTATCACTGATTGTGGTGCCTGAATCGACGACACTGCGAGTCTCTTGATCATGAGGAAATTTAAAGCCAGTTTGATTTTAGCAAGGGCGTTTTCATTACCAAATGTATGTGCAACTATTGTAGCTTGTAATTATCACCTTTGGAGGAAGAACGTCATGATGCTAATTTGCAATTGGACCCACACTGGATCCGGAGAGGATGATAGCCATCACAATTGATGATCTGCACAGGACCGAAGGCATTAATATACCGAGATCTAGATATCTGTATACCGTCCACAGAAACTTCTGATTTCCAATTGACTGCTGACTTGTTCAACTTGAAGCGAGCCTCATTGCGGCACAAGTGTCCTCAGTCCTGTACCGCACTGTATCTAGGTCACGGAATGTGAATTTTAGCAAGAGTGTTACCAGAACCTTTTGTAAGTGTACATGTACGACTGAACCTGGACCCACACCGATTCAACAATCTATAAGAGGGAGGATTACAGCCATCGATGCTTCATAACCAAAGATTGATGATCCGCAACGGGCATCAAAGTCATTAAGATACCGAGATCGGGATGTCCACCCCCGATCGCGAGTCCATGCGTACTAGGAAGAATATCTGTCTCCATGACACGTCCAGGTTCGAGCAGCCGTGCGTACTTTGATTTGTTCAAGCGAGCCTCGTGGCGGCGCAAGTGGTTTTTGCCCCATTATTTTGAGGTTCTGACGCTGTGAGAGCCTAACAAGGATGAAATTATTAGCATGTCTTCTCAAATGTGGCTGATCCTGACCATTCAGGATGTTTAAGTTCAACGGACCCACAACGGAGAGCATTACAGATCATGACCAATGATCAGGAACCGACATTGAAGGCATCAACATCCAAGATCTTTGCTGCCGAGATCTTTGTTGCTGAACTGGGCTTGTTCAAGCGAACGTGTGGTCAATTTCCCTTACCAGCCAGGAGAAATATTAGATCTGAGCCAGAAATCATTAGATCTAAATCAGAAGGTCTGGATCTTGCAACAGAGAGGTAGTAGGGTATACGTACATGTACACATGTTTGTACAGCCTTGCAATTGCCCATGACCATTGATTATAGATCTACCACCAAAATATGCATTGAATTACCTCCATGGAGCTTGGCATCATATGCATGTTGCAAATCCAAGTAGATAGCTATAGGGATAAGATTCAAGTATACATGACCATGAGGCATGATAATTCGCGATGATATAATCGAGGAGAACTCTAGCTACAATCGTGGCTTAAACCTACACAACGATGGAAGCGCTCGACACAAGATCTACCGCTGCTCGTGCACCCCAGTTTCTTGACCAGAGCTACGGCAAACCTCTGAGCGTTCTCGAATTCTCCGAGGACTGCGAATTTCTGGCCGCCGGGGACTACACAGGCGGTGTACTGGTGAGTATAGAATCAATCATGACCGGCGAGTATAGTACTGATGAGCTGGTTGTGAAGATCTACTCAACAGCCAATTGGGAGCCAGTTGACAATTTTCGACATCCGAGCTCCAAAGTCTTATCTCTGAGTTGGGACCCAATCAAGAAAGACAGGCTGGCAATTGGATGCGGTAATGGCGATATTATCCTGGTCCAGGTCAATGCAAAGGGAAAGGTAAGCACAGTATTTCGAAATATAAAGAGGTATATCAGATTCAACTCACTATATTCACAGCCAGCCTTGTCACACTACCATGGGCCTATCAATCTGATGGCATTTGGTGCGTCTGGTGACCAACTCTCAATCGCTTTCGGCGACAATGTCAGTGTCGTCAATGGTCAGCCACAACATAGAGAGCAGTGAACGCACCACTGACACGTAAAAATTACACAGAAAGTCAAGGCGAATTTGGGAATGACGTTCACAATTTGGGTGTTGGTGTCATCTGTGGTCTCCAATATATCAAAGGTAGAAGCAGATTGGTGGCAAGCTTTGACGAGCCCACTGATCCTATAACGTGAGAGGCCATCTTGTCAATCGATCTAACCCGCGCTCAGTATTTTATTGTGATAGGATCTACTCTACCAAGAACTACCAAGCCATTCTCAAATTTCGCATGCGGTCTGATCAATATTCGATGCAAGTCTACCAATATAGGTTTCGTGCTGTAGCTGTAACTGACATTGGTTTAAATTTAGAGCATCTACTGCGCTCTCCCCTTCAGGAAGGTACTTGGCTGTTGCATGTGTAGGCCAAGGATTAGATTGGTACGATGTTGTGCAGGGAAAATTCATCTCCAGCGTGAAATTTCAGAGCTCAACGTCTTCTGTGTTCTCAATCCATTTTTTGGCCGAAGACACCGCCATCACAGGCCTGGATGGAGGGCAGTTGGTTCGCGTTAAGATCAACAACAAGGATCCAGAGCCATTTCAATTGACAAAAAACTCTGACTATTGTTAGTCTCCCATACATTAGTACTTGAACGACGGCTGACTTGTAGTTCGCCTTCAGCCACTAGCCTCCTGGTGAGAGCAAGTGTGAGACTCGCCTAGTGATGTGTTCTGACGAATCTGGTCCAGGCTTACAGGGTGCGTTCCAGAGGAAAGGCTGTCTTTGCATCATTCGTGAGCAGCATGAAAAGGCCCTTTCAGCGCAGGATGGGATCAGAGCTGGAACAGAGTTTGATTGCCTTCAATGAGGTGGGCCTTGGAAATAGGACTGGATTCGAGTTTATAGCCTTACTAAACTTCGGCCAAGGATGCGGATGCGAGAACCAGTGTTGGTGGCGCTACCAAAGTTAGCCAAGTGGAGGACAATGTCCAGAAGAAAAGCCAGTCTCTCTCCAGATCGTCACCCTCCAACAGAGCCTTTACCACGGATCTCGCTCTAGCTTTAATCGCCATCATAGTCTGCCTTCTGGCCTTAATTTTCAACTCCATAGCATCGGGTTCCGGTTTGGGTCTTGGGATGATTTTCCTGACAGTCACAGTTTCGGAGTTCTCAATGAGGGAGGTCACGCAGACTGTAGCCATGACTCACACGACGACTCACAATTGTATACAAGTTGTCACCTCTACAAACATCTTGACGGTTTTCGCACCTTCTGGTACAGAGACAGCACAGGAGCTCTGAGTCATGATAAACGAATAAATTGGACCATATGTCGACGTAGTTTCGTCATGCATACTAATTCAATATATTATAACTTGAAGTCAACTTGTTAAAAGATACTCCGAAAATTTTAGTGATGATCGATGCACAATTAGATCCGAGTCAGTGTTCAAGCGTTCCCTGATCCGGTCTCGCTCACTGCAAGTATTGAACTCAAACGTACCATGTATGAGTTCACCACAACCTGTAATTTGCCCAGGGAATGCTTCATGATCAACGCACATTTACAGGTTGACTCTGATCTGGAAGAGAATTTTTAATGGGTGTGAAAGACATATATATATAAAAGATATACCGCTCGCCGCAGAGATAGTAAGTGTAAGGGCGACCTTAGCGGAGCTGTGGGGATCACACAAGCTAGCAAAGGGAAAACCGAAGAGAACAATCTAAGGTAACCCTTTGCCAGATGGGAGTGTAAATAGTGAGTCAACCAGGTACAGGAACAAACGGAGTAAGTCCGGAAGTATGAGGAATGATGGATGCATGTGGACAGAACAGCTAAGCGAGGTGTGGGTCCATAGGTAGAGTCAGGAACAGTAGGTGAGTGAGTGTGTGGAAAGAGAGCGTTGGGGAATGAGTGACCAGAGGGTAGCGAATGGTGAGGAGGGTGTGAGTGAACAGGAATGGTGACCAAGGGTTCTGCTAAGACCACTAAGGGAGTACCGGTAAGACCGCTAAGGGAGTACCGCTATGACCACTAAGCGGTAAGGGGAATGTCCGCTAAGGAGTTCCCCTTACATCACCCCCCTCTCAGACTGGCATCGTCCCGATGGCATGGAAAAGAAAAAAAAAAATCAGGATGTGGCAGAGCGCCAGGACTGTGCGAAGTCGGCGGGGGAGAGTGTGTACATGCCTCGGACCTGGCGAGGTGCATTGGGGTGGCGAGCGTGGAAGTCGTTGAGCAGCTTGTTAGCATGTGTGACGTTTTCACGAGGCTCCCAGGAAACATCCTCATAACTGTAGCCCTTCCACTTGACCTTGTACTGGAGCTTCTGGTGCCAAATACGACTGTCCAGGATCTCCTCAACTTCATACTCCTCCTCATCATCAATAAGCACAGGTGGTGGCGGAGGGTTTGAGCGACGGCCTGCAATCGGGTCGGTGACAGCGGCTGAGAGTTTGACAACATTGAAGATGGGGTGGATGCGACTCATCGACCTTGGTAGATTGAGGCGATATGCTAAGGGTCCAACTTGGCACTCTACAATGTACGGGCCTAGATAGCGGTGGGATAGCTTTTTGGAGGGGCGAGTTGTTGAGATATCAGAAGCTTCAAGGTACACCTTGTCCCCGGGCTGGTACTCTGGCGCTGGGGTTCGTCGCTGGTTGTAGTAGCGGGCCATGTCATCCTTAGCTTTCACCAAGGCTGCTCGAGCTTCCTCCTGAGCCATCTTCATCCGCTCCATGTATTCCTGAGCAGAGACGTTGTTAGCAGAGCGGGGACGAGGCTCAAAGCCCATGCGAGGGTTCCTGCCAGTGTCGAGCATGAAGGGAGAGAATTTGGTGGAGGAGTGGACATGGTTGTTGTACTGGAACTCAGCATCGGGGAGCAGCTCATCCCAATTGTCTTGCCTTTCATTGCAGAATAAGCGGAGGAACTGTTCGAGTTCCTGATTAACCCGCTCTGTCTGGCCATCGGATTGAGGGTGGTAAGCGGTGGACGAGCTAAGCTTGATGCCAAGGAGCTTGTACAGTTCTCGAGTGAACTCTGCAACAAACTGTGGACCACAGTTGGAGACAAAGGCGTCGGAGAGACCATGCAGCTTCCAGACATTCTTGCGGTACAGGTTAGCGGCTCCAAGTGCGCTGCATGTGGTGTGCGTTGGGATAAAGTGTGCCCGCTTGCCAACAGAGTCAACAGCGACCAGAACTGCATCGTACCCATGAGCTTCCGGGAGTTCCATGATGAAATCAACAGAAACAACGCTCCACCTCCCCTCCGGAATGGGTAGTGGGTGAAGCTCACCCATGGGTGCTTGGCGGTGTGGCTTGGTATGAAGGCACATGTCACAGGTACTGGTGTAGGCACCAATAAAGCGCGACATCTGGGGCCACCAATAGCTCCTGGAGACAAGTTCGAGCGTTTTCCAGCGACCTGGGTGTCCCGCCACCTTGGTGTCATGGTGCTGCTCTACTATCCGCCTCCGCAGGTCCGGAACATTTGGGACATAGATCCTGCCGCGAAACATTAGGACACTGCTCTCCATAGCCCACTCAGCAGTCCGTACTGAGCGTGATGAGGTCTTAGCAGAGCTAAGCTGCTTGGCAGCCTTTGCGACAACATCCTCCTGTGCCCCTTCCCAGTTGCCTCGCCGAATCTTGCGCAGAACATCTGCTTCCTCCCCCACCAGCATGAGCCCCTCCAGAGCTCGCACTGCAAAAAACTCCGGCTTTAGAAGCACAATGTCTGCATTATCATCGCTGCCAGTGCCATGATCTGCACGTCGAGACAGTGCATCTGGCTTGCCCATGCTCTTGCCCGGGCGGTGGTGCAGAGCAAAGTCGAAGTTGGCGAGGTAAAGAGACCATCTAGCTTGGTGACGATTGAGCTTCTTAGCGGTGAGGAAGTACTCCAGGTTCTTGTGGTCTGTCCAGATCTCGACTTTATGCTTAGCGCCCTCGACAAAATGTCGCCACTCCTCCAGGGAACATATAATAGCAAGCATCTCCTTGTTGTGGATCTCGTAATTTTGCTCCACTGCACTCAGACTCTTTGAATAGAACACGACTGGATGCCACTTCTCATCTTTGCGGGACTGCTGTGACAGAACTGCACCCGTTGCAAAGTCAGAGCTGTCCACTTCAATCCAGAACGGGCGGTCATCGTCCAGAAAGATGAGTACTGGTCTGGAGGTGATAGCGGACTTTAGTGAGTCAAAGGCGTCCTGTTGCGCGTCCCCCCACCGCCAGCCAAAGTCCTTAACTGTCAGGTCAAAGAGAGGCCTCGCGTGGTGGGAGAAGTCCTGGATGAACCGCCAGTAGAAGTTGGTGAAGCCAAGGAACTGCTGCACTTCCTTCTTGTTCTTAGGCTCTGGCCAGTCCGCTACACCGGCAACCTTCACTGGGTCCATCTCCGCCTGTCCATGAGAGATGATCAGGCCCAAATACTCGATCTGGGTCT
Source organism: Tephrocybe rancida (assembly GCA_018858115.1). NCBI lineage: Eukaryota > Fungi > Basidiomycota > Agaricomycetes > Agaricales > Lyophyllaceae > Tephrocybe > Tephrocybe rancida. The sequence continues at coordinate 20,071 of JABCKT010000225.1, forward strand.
TTTCAAACTCGCACTTCTCGGGTTTGAGGAACAGCTTGTGTTGGCGGAGGCGGTCCATGACGATGCGAGTGATGCGCTGATGCTCTTCGAGATCCTTAGTGTAGATGATGATGTCATCAAGGTACACACAGACAACACCTTCCATGATAAGGTCTTGGAAGATGTCGTTCATCATCGTCTGGAAGGTAGCGGGACTGTTTGTGAGCCCAAAGAACATGACCAACGGCTCGAAGAGCCCTCGATTGGTGCAGAAAGCTGTCTTCCACTCATCCCCTTCCTTGACGCGAACATTGTTGTAGCCCCAGTGGACATCCAACTTGGTGAAATAGCGTGTGCCACGGAGGTTGTTGACGAGCTCAGATATGAGGGGGAGGGGATAGCGGTTCTTCACAGTAATCGAGTTGAGGGCCCGGTAGTCCTGGACAAGTCAGAGGCTACCATCCTTCTTCTTGATAAAGAAGACAGGAGCAGCCATAGGCAACTTGGAGGGTCTGATGCGTCCGGATGCTAAGTTTTCCATAAGGAAGGCATCGAGCTCAACCTGCTCCTTGGGTGCTAGCGGATACACCTTGCAGGAGGAGGGAGTTGCACCTGGCTCGAGCTCGATGGCATGGTCCCACTTCTTGGAGTCAGGGAGCACGTCAAAGGAAGCCTTGGAAAAGACATCCTCAAACTCGCGAAGGTAAGCGGGGATGGAATCCGGAGGCGGAGCAGTGTTAGCGGTGAAGGCTTCTGCTAAGCGTTGGGATGTGGTCTGGCTCGCTCTGATATCGGCAGCATTGGGTTCTGGGTGCACCGATGTCATGAAGATGCGATCTCCTTCTTCCAACTCATCCTCTGCCAGGTTGGAGCTGGCACCATCCTCAGAGTCGCTAGCGAGGTATGGGATGTATTCATGCTCCAGGTCTGTGTCATCGCTATCAGCAACAAGGTCAGGGACCTCGTCAAACTCTGGCTCAGTCATGGGGATCCCTCCCATACGACAAGCACGAATGGCAGCCTGCTCCTTCCGGATAGCCTTCCGCTCTGCTGCTGCCTCATCCCGACAGGTGTTGCAGCGGGCTGGACATCTGCTCATCGCAACCTCCTGCGTCGACCAGTTGATCTCCAGGTTGTGCTCTCGGAGCCAGGTGTAACCCAGGATCATGCTCTCCTTGCCCAAGCATGTAACTGCAAAGATAGCGCGCTCAGAATGATTGTTGTAGCGAAGAACAAGATCGACAACGCTGCGGATTGACCCTGCTTTGTTGGGAGAGCCATCCACATTGAAGACGGGAATAGGTCGGGACAGAGGGCGAGTAGTGAGGCAATGCTCCCGCACGAACTCTGCATCTAAGAACATGCCGGTGGCGCCGCTATCAAGGAGAGCAGTGACTCCTGACGTTTGCTGGGTGTCGGTAGTCTCGATCTCCACCTTGAGCTTGAGTGAGTTGCTGCTGGGGTTTGCAGCGATTATATAGCGGCTGGGAAGGTGTTTCTCCCAGCGGGGAAGGCCCTTGCAAGCTCGCTTGGGACAGGGGTCACTGCTGGTAGCAGGAGTGGCGCTATTACTAGTGGATACAGCCGGGGCTGTGGCGGAGACACCAGCTGAGAGGATGGGAAGAGCGGGTTGTACGTCGGTGGTTTGAATCACTTCGCAAATAGAGTCGTTGGCTGAAATAAATGTATTGGACTCGGTGCTAAGACAAGCGAAGCGGTTCAAACTAGACAACAGGGGCGTACGGGTCACCTGTTGTGCGACTAAAAACCCTGCTCAGGAGTGTCACTGCTAGAGTCAGCAGTTGGGCCTCCAGGTGGTCCGCTAACAACATTCACATCATCAGGGACCGCTATGGCTGCAATGCTAGCGGCATCGCGCATAGCGGTGATCTCTGCAAAGAGATCTTCACGGTCATCTGTAGTCATGAACCGGACATCGTACTGACGAGGGCAGTGACGTTGGACGTGATCAGCTTCTCCACAACGACGACAGATGAGAGAACCAAGAGGGACACGCTGGCGAGACACATCGATCTCCATGGGTGCTCCCATAGGGAGAGGACGAGCGACAGGCAGGGCAGGTGCTGGAGCAGGAGCAGGAGCACGGTAAGCTGGCGCTAAGGTAGCGGGCCGGCGAGCGAGCGTTGTGGTAGCAGGTGTCGGAGCGCTAGGTAGAGCCTTACGCTGGACACTGCGATTGAACAGATCATTCTGACTGATGACATGCTCGACTCGACGAGCCGCTGCAATCCACTCCTCAATGGCGTTATCACCTGGACGACCCTCAACCATGTTGGAGATGGTGCGGTTGATCTTGGGGTCGAGACCGTGCTGGAAGCGGTAGACCAGCTGCATGCCATCAGGGAAGTTGGCTTTGCTGACAAGCTCCTGGAACTGGTCGATGTACTGGTCCAGGGATCGGGAGCCCTGGAAGTAGGACTGGCCCTCGAGGAGGAGGGCAGCACGTGTCCGTTTGTGTTGGGGGAAGAATTCAGAGTGGAATGAGGTGCAGAATTCTCCCCAGGTTGCGAAGCGAGGCTGGCTGTGATGGGTATCAGGCCAGGTGACTGTTGTCCTCGCAAATAGGGCAGCGCGACCTTCCTTCATGTAGGAGACGGCCCAGAGAATCTTAGCGGAATCGTCCGGGAAGTCTCCGGGACACAGCTGAATGAAGAGGCGGCAGGAGGCGAGGAATGAAGGACCATCCTCGCAATCGCCACCATAGCTGTTGGGCACCGCTGGGCGCAAGCGCTTATCAGCAGCGATGCCAGGGGGGCAAGTGGTATGAGCACCACCCGCGTTGAGAGCGGCCTGGACGGTCGACTCGAAGTGTGTGCGTGCTTCTTTCTCTGTAAGGAGCTGCTGGGTAAGCTCAGAGATGGTTTCGCTAAGCTGGGCCCGCTTGGACAACCCTAGCACAAGTGCAGCGCGAATAACTGCAAGACGCTGACTATCGTGGAGAGTCTCTGTGTCAAGCGTCTGTGCAAGTTCCTCGATGCTCATAGAGGCTAGCGGATTGTTGGCAGGTTCAGACATGATGAAAGAGGTGGGGAATTGGTGAAGCGGAGTAGGGTAGATACGGTGGACAATTCCAAAACGTATGGGGGCCTATGGTGCGCTGAGCCAAATCCGGAGACCTAGGATAGAGATTGTTCTGCTGTAAGGGCGACCTTAGCGGAGCTGTGGGGATCACACAAGCTAGCAAAGGGAAAACCGAAGTGTATTAGAAACAGGCTAATGTACTGAGGATATGCTACACACCTAGCAAAGGGAAAACTGAAGAGAACAATCTAAGGTAACCCTTTGCCAGATGGGAGTGTAAATAGTGAGTCAACCAGGTACAGGAACAAACGGAGTAAGTCCGGAAGTATGAGGAATGATGGATGCATGTGGACAGAACAGCTAAGCGAGGTGTGGGTCCATAGGTAGAGTCAGGAACAGTAGGTGAGTGAGTGTGTGGAAAGAGAGCGTTGGGGAATGAGTGACCAGAGGGTAGCGAATGGTGAGGAGGGTGTGAGTGAACAGGAATGGTGACCAAGGGTTCTGCTAAGACCGCTAAGGGAGTACCGCTATGACCGCTAAGCGGTAAGGGGAATGTCCGCTAAGGAGTTCCCCTTACATTTACCTCCTCAGAAGCGCTGTCGAGAACCTGAGGAAGCAGAAGACCGTTCTTCAAATCCATTCGCAGAGCCTTTACCACGAATGCAACCAAGTGATTATCTTTGTGCCACCTGTCCCCTTTGTTTTGGTGGAGAATTTCCCCTATCACCGTCGCCCTCAGAGTAAGTTTGTCATCTCTAAACTAGCTTTCTCACCTGACATTTCTCATGCAGGCCGGATGTCATTGTCTGTCTTGATGCATGCTTCACTCAGAAGCACAACTGACAGGCTCGTGATCCACCGCGCACTCACCCATGGATGGTCTTTGTCCCAGAATGTGACGCCGAGAGAATGGACCACTACGCTTCAGCAATAAGCCCACCAAAGAAGCCACAACAAACCAAACGCACAAGGCAGGAGCCAGAAGACCTTGGCCCCGATCATTATGAAGGAGGCACTGCTGGTCGTCTTCGTGTTCCTAAATCAGTCCTCGATGACTGTGAGGCGGGCTTCACTGCAGCGGATGATCGTCGAGAAAAGGCCAGCACACAGTTTTTTGATGACACTGCCTTGATGGCACTTGTATGCCACCACGATATTGTTCTTTGGCTTGTTAACATGTGTTCTGCCGGCAAAAAGCAACACTATACCATTGTCCTGTTAGAAACTCTATTTCAACACCTTCCTCCAAAAGCAAGGGCTGGACTCTTGTATGACATTGGCTGCCAACTGGAAAGAAGTTGCATTAAATGGGGGTTTCTGGATCAATTTTTGAACCGGCTAATATTCGCCATCTCTGTATTCCACGCATTCGGTCACCAGTGGGCATGTCAAATAATCTACTATCCCCGCAAACGGGAGGGGTTTGAATTGACTGATGGAGAGGGCTGTGAGCGCGTTTGGCATTCTATTAGCAAGCTTATTGCATATCTTCGAGTTTGTGGGGTGAGTAATTTGTCATTTGTCGTACAATACTACCCTTTCTGATGTCATTGTTTCAGTATCACCAGTGCCTATACACACTGGACAGGCAGGTTCAGCATGCACGAGGAGATATCATTGAAAAGCTAGGACACTGGTTGGTTCAGCGAACTCGTCAGGCATTATCCAAACGCACGGCTGCTGAGTCCATGTTAGCGAGTTGTGGACAGTCGGAAAGGTTCTTACGAGATGAATGGGCTTTGCAAGTGGCTGCTCAGACAAAGCCACTGCCTCGTGAGTTGTCCTTGTTTGAAAAAATGCACTTGAAGCTCAGACACTTTCAGAACAATCCAGAGGTCGGGGTAAGGATGCTGTGCAGGAGCTCATTGAACTCAGGAAGGGCCGCGACCTTCTCAAGGAACATGTCAAAGATCTCGAGGATGCATTGATTTCAGGAGACTCGCCAGAACTTGACCGTTTGGAACAGTCGTATCGTAAACAAGCAAATGGTTTGTCCTATTTTTTTTGAAGTTCATTATGTGATATCCTGACACAAACCATAGAACAGAAACTCAATAATCACACCTCTGCAGCAGCCAGAACCTGCGAACCAACCATTACACGACTTGCACTTCTGTATAATCAGCACTGCAATACCATGAAAAAGATGATCAATGAACGAAGGGCACCACGTGGCGCTCGTTGTCCAGCCAAGATTGAGGCAAAAGGTCTCTGGGCTCTCGATGTTGATGACAAGATTTGGCAGGACATTGGACTTGATGAGGACATCACTGAGTCACAACCTCCAGCCTGGCTTTGTGATGAGCGTGTTCACAATGGTATCAAGGCACTGCTGGAGCATGATCGATGCCTTGAGGAGGAAAAGTGTCTTGTTCATGAATGTCGGAGCATGTGGGTGTGGTTTGCTGAAGAGTGGAAGATTGTGAATGCAGCCATCAATGGAACTGGTCAGTACACATATTCAACTCAGTCAGAATGAGCTAATAATCTCACACTAGATGATGAGGCCATCTTGTATCACCTTGAACTTCGGCGTACATCACTCTGCCACCTGTGCGCACTTTGGCAAAAGTCAGTCAATTCTCTTGACTCAGGTGATATTGAGTCCCTCCCACTGTGGGGCCCGTCATCAGATGAGATTCTTGCGGCCACAGTGGCTGAGGTTACTGTGTCTGTCAATGATGATTTTGATGATGAGGAGTTTGTTCATAACCCAGAGGATGAGGCAGATCTAGAGCTTGTAGATGTGATGGACACTGTTGCTCTTGCAGACTCATACAGGAACCATTTAGTTGATGATAGTGATATGTTGTATGATACACTTGATTTTTAATCTTAATCTTACTCATTAAACTACAACTGTCACATACAGGGAGGTCCCATAGGGCATAGGGAGCTCCCAACAGGCATGCTGGGAGGTCCCATAGGGTGTATGGTAGCTCCTGACAGGCATACAGGGAGGTCCCATGGGGTGTATGGTAGCTCCCAATTAGTGTGTGGGGAAGTCCCATAGGTCATAGGGTAGCTCCCAACAGGCATACAGGGAGGTCCCATAGGGCATAGGGTAGCTCCCAACAGGCATACAGGAAGGTCCCATGGGGTGTATGGTAGCTCCCAATTAGTGTGTGGGGAGGTCCCATAGTGCATAGGGTAGCTCCCAACACACATATAGGGAGGTCCCATAGGGTGTGTGGGGAGGTCACTAGCAGGCATACAAGGAGGTCACCACAGGTATTATTGATAGGTTTACATAGCGATACAGGCAGCCCAGAGCATGTGTGGGTGAGGTGATAGTTTTACAATATATTTGTGTAATGCACATCAGTGCATAACAAGTTCACCAACAACTGCTGAACTGTAGTAACTGATAATCATATTAGTGCTAGTAGGTAGTCTGAACACCAATTTCTTTTAGATAAGACAAGACCTGTTATATCTCTGCTAGATCAGTTACCGCCTGGAGAAATAGCCATTAACCATTGAAGGTTGAACAGTGAAGAAATGACCCTGTCAAGCCTGAGGAGGATAGCATGTACAAGTGCTTATACATATGTATTAGGGCAACTACAAAGTAGCCTATAAATATGTGATATGAAGCACAGTGGGAGCTCCCATGGGCTGTGGCAGCTCCCAGCAAGGCAGGGGAGCTCCCATCATGTGTGATGTGACAGATGGGAGGCACCATCAGAAAGGTAGCTCCCATGCACCAAGGGGAGCTCCCAGGAGTATATATGTGAGCTGCCCCATGCAATGGGATTCTACCAGTCATTTGGACCCCTTTAGGCCTATTTATTGGGTTAGGGGGTTAGCCCTAACAGGGGTCCAGGGGGGGGCTGCCTGAAGTGGAAATAATGACATCCGTAAAATGGGCAACTGCCATCCTTGATAACATCAGGTAGTTGATACAGGTGAGCAGGTGTGGTAGGGCTGAGTGACCTACACAGGAAACACCAGCCTTACCGTCTTTTCTTGTTCTCGCTACAATTTACATGCTTTTGATACCTATTTTTACTTTACATGCGCGGCACCGTTACATACTTGTCTCCTTTTGCAACGCTGATTTCTCTGTGATTCTTTACAGATTTCTACTCCATGCGTGCTCAGCTACGTATGACCTACGTGTGTTTGAGCCCCGGCTCCACCCTCAATCCCACTTGCAAAAGTACTATGCATGTCGAGACTGGGTTTCTATACAGATTTTCACGTTACCTTACCACTCTTCCCTTCCCACACATACACGCACCATCATTCCTCGCGCTGGGATCGGACTAGGCGCTGGAGACGGGCATATCAACGACTGGATGGTAGGGTTGAAGCTTGCAACACCTGGGCACATCAAGCTGTGTCTGTTGGGGTCCAGACTGCACCCCACTGCCGTTGCTGAGCTCCCCAAGTCATTCCCGGTCCGAGAGTGTTTTGATTCATAACCGAAATCTTATCTTATCCGTGCTCATCATTTTCACTTCTTTTCGAGTTTCTTTAGTGTCACTGGCATGTATATAGGTGTATGTGTACACCCACCTTTCGAATGGCATATTGAATCTTTCTTTCAGTCAACCACCATCTTCCTACTTAAGTCCTTGTCCCTGTGCGCCATGGCCGCCTCCACAACTACAACAGCAAGTATGCTTGTCTACCTCAAGCCATCAACCCTGCACCACCGCGTGCCTACGTTACGTTGTTCCTTTTTCTTTTAGACTGATTTTTGGTTCTTCTTCCTTTCTTTTTCGTGTTCGCTCGAGGTCTATTGATCTCATTTTATTGTCTACATATTTTGTCTCAGTCTCTCGACGTCTTTCTGTGGGAGATGACCGGATCCCATGTTCTATAGAGGATTAGATTTCTCTACCACACAGGGAGGGGTCGAACACCTGGTGGGAGGTCACGCAAAGGGGCTAGGCTGGGGTTACGCTGGGGTGACGTGGCGTGGCATGGTGGTGACACAGCGGGTCTGACAGGGGCTGAGTGCAGCTGGGGCTTGTCATGGGGTGTTCTGAGCACATGGGTGGCAAATTTCGAACCTCGTGGGCACTTGGGCCACCTCGTGGGCACTTGGGCCACCTTGTGGGCACTTGGGCCACCTCGTGGGCACTTGGGCCACCTTCATGCCAATTGTGGCCCGTCCAGTAGCATGCTGGGTGCAGAGGAGGTTGTGAGGTGGCACTCAGGCTCGCTGTGACTGTCGAGCGAGCTGCCGTCAAGATAACGCTCGCTGAAAAGGGGAGCAGTGCTGTAAAACGCCACTATGAGCTGTTAATGGTGACAAAAAACGTTAGTAGTTGCTGTGTGCTGGCAATCCACATGATAATGCACAAACCTGGGGGTATCCCACTATTCCGGGTCTCCCCAACCTCCCCTCAGCCCTAGAACATCCCCAAATACTACCTCACATCCCTGTTGAAGGGCAGGAGAGTGTCATGTGTAGGTGTGAAGCGTTGTCAGCGGTGTGCAGTGGTGGTTGCGGGCAAGACCAATTGCCAAAACGGGTGTTCAACTTATATACTTATGACCTAATAGAACAATATTCTGAAATAAAATTGAGAGGTATCCATGTGGAACCTTTTGGGAATGTGGGCGATCATAGGTACACACATCAAACTCTTAGATCTTTAGATCGTTCTGGTAGGATTTTGACCTTTCCATGTATATCTCCTTCCACACCTCTCCAATATACATAGGACCTTTTGTATATCGAAGGACCTATACTCTACTATGTATTTCAAGCCTCAGATATTTTATTTTGCTCAGGTGGGGGTATGGGGAGGCCAAAACATGATTTTTTTTCCAGGGAAATTTTACTTCAATTTGAGATACTAGTAAATCAACGGACCTCAGAACACCATGGGATATTCAATTTGGTCCGTGGGGTTGCTAGGTACGGTGTAAATAAGCTTCAGATCAATGATGCATTCCTTGTAAGGCAATTCAGGATAAATCCATGAACTTTCTTTTGCAGATACATCTTAAAGTACTATTGAAGGTATTTACCGTGTCTGATCATCATTGAAAGGTAGAGGGAATGAGAGGGATAGCTGCCGATGTTCTCATCAGTGATGTTTACTGTTGTTTATTTTCAAGCTCAGAGGCTCGGACAGGTCTACATGGCCTCTGGAACCTGTTTGCTGGTGAGTGTGTGCTTTGTATAACACATACATGTCAACTGTATGGGTCTGCATCGAAGATAAGCTTTTGGGACAGGTGTGTGCAGCACGAGTTGCATTTTTTCAAGTTTGGACTGAGTGATGTATTGTTTCTGAAGTTAGTTTTGAACGGATAGATGAGGTGTCTGTTCTGTATACATCTAGAGTGTTAATAAAGCAAGGCACAGTGTCTGATTTTTATTCCAAGGCTGTGTATGAGAGGGATATCTTTTGATGTGGAAACCCCTGGAAATCTGGAACGATCATTCCAAGTCTTTTTTTAGATTTTGCACTTCAGGCAACCCCCTACCAGTACCCTGTTAGGGTAATTACTCCCTACTACGTAACCCCCCTAAGAGGCTCCGGGACCAGGTCCCGGCCCAACCCCATGGGCGCACCCAAACCATCAATGGGCGCGCCCATTTTCTGTAGAATTTGATGTGGGCGCGCCCGGGTCCGTTACCTC
>JABCKT010000226.1:0-29672 GCA_018858115.1 Tephrocybe rancida
CATCGCTCCCCGGTGCCCGTCCCCCCATGCCCCCTGCGCGCCCCTCTGACCCCATCCCCCCCCCGATGCCTTGACCCCCCTTTTTTCCCCGCACCCGGTCCCCCCCCCCCCCGTCGCGTCCTCGTACCGACGATCCATCTATCTACGCCTACGACACGTCGCGTCATCCATCTCCTTGCTTTGTCCACGGCACTTTCCGTATCACATTTTACCGTTTCACGCATCACACCTTAGGAGCCTGACATACCAATGTGTGCCGGCGGGAGCACGTTCCTCGTCCTCGGGCCTCAGCTGATTGTGATTGCTTGCGCTCATGCTTGCGAGGTTCGGCGTATTCCGCGATCGTATCTCTCTTCCCTTCACTTCCCGATCCCTTCGCCTACTTTCCTCGCTGACAATCACATCTACCCCGTAGCGCGCCCCATCCGTCCGAAAACATCATCCAGGTTCGGATACAGATGTACGGTGCGTACTTCCGGTGTCCTTATCTTCCTAGGATTGTCTGATGGTTTCTTTGGAACATGTGTAGATAATTTGTCTTCCCTAACGGCCCTGACGGAGGCATTGGCGGCTTTGGATACCCTGTGCGAGTCGATTGAGTCGTCTTACAAAACAAGTCTAGCTACGGACGCGTATGAACGTTGGGAGGAGAGGAGCTGATTTTCCTGCGGTGTTGGGTCTCTGTCGCACACGGGGTGCAATGTATCTTTATCATTGAGTCGAATCTTATGTTCGGTGTATACTTATTGTAATGCTTTCGTAGACTTGATTATGGGACAAATGAAGTGATCATGTTCGATTGGCCGCCCAATGTAAATGCCTCCGTCGGCCGATCACAGATCTAGACGGATTCTTTCATTGTTTTCTAGGTCCATTGTTTCAATGTCCTCCGCTACTATCCCTGCTGTGCGACCTGTGCCTGTGCGCAACCATCTACAGAAAGTGTAACATGATGTGTCGGTTCTCTTGTACGGTCTACTTTCGAACTTCTCTATAGTTCTGACCCCAAGTGGCGCAGCGCAGAACTCTCCGGCAGCTGTGCAAAAGTTTGTGAGTGTTCTGAAATGACCTGAAGATACGCTCACTGAGTCTCGGTCTTGTTTCTTCCACAGCTATAAATCAACTCTGAAGATATGCTCTTTGAAACCTCGAACAATGTCTTCAGTTGGAATCGTGGTTTCTGGAAGATCATTCGCCTCTTCCCATTGGCAACCCGCCTTATACTGTACAATTCTCAATGGAACTCCTTGCGCTAGCACGCGCTTTCACCAACAATAAGAATGTCCATTCGACGGAAGCCAACAAACAGTGCATCTACGACAGTACGAATGCGATCCTCAGAGGGCCATGCACTAGCACTACAACTTCTCAAGAAACTTGGGTCTCTACGAGGTCGAAATCGGCGCCTCAAAGGTTGAGGTTGATAGGAGTGCAGCCCAGGACGATGAGACCGTTCTGATAGCAAGATTTAAGGATTTTGAAGTGGGAACCTGGAATGAAGAACTTACGAAACTGTTGCCGGTGCAGCAGACGGGCTGGGCGGTGCTAGGGATCGAATTGGTCGTTGGGGTCAACTTTTCGCGGTCAAGAATAGCAGCACTTACCAGGAGTTACCTCCGGTGCCGATGACGGGGATGTTGGTGCAGGTCACTATATGGTATGTCAATGTCGTTTCGATTTGATAATAATTGAGCGACTCACATCCGACCTGGCCAGTCAGAGGGCCAAGGACGATGCCGAGTAGGCCGGCGAGAGTGCTTACGGCGGGGTTGCTGGCCTGTTGGTCCAATCTCAGTCAGCGTCACATCATGTCAGAGCGGTGCTAGATGATATTACTGACCGCCTGGACACTTTTGCAGCATTGAAGACTGCCGGTGTTGCACTGGCTGTTGCCGCCATTGGTAGGAATGGCGCTGGCAGACGCGGCAAGGGTGAGCATGAAAACGGAAGAGGCGCGAGCAAACATTCTTGAGTTGTAAGACGAGTTGAAAAGGATTGAAGTAGTAGAACTGGGTGTTCGACTGAGGATTTCCCGTTCCCTCGCAGGCCTTTTAAACCTCCTCGATGTGCCGGTTTTGTCGTGTCGGCATTCTGTTTAACTTCACCTCGGAGTATAGGAAAACGTCAGTCACTCCAACCAGGGTCCACAAGGACATGGAAGCTTTCTGTCTGACAGTTTGTACGTGACATTGCAGGGTCATTCGGATTCAGTTCCTCCCCGGGTCGCTCTGTTTCCGCTGCCCGCTGCATTTGTTGACGTAGGACTTGTGTTAGTGAACATCTCGTCCGTTCTAGAATAACATTCACCGCGAAGGCTAGTACCCATTACGGCTCTGGAACAGCCGCGGTGTGAGGTTTCCGTGCTCCGCTTCTTTCAGAGTTCACTTCCCGTCAAAGAAAGGGTAATTGATCTACTCTCTTCGCGCCACAGCCCCCGAAGAAGCCTCGAAACTGTTCTTTGATCGAAGTTCACTCAGGAACGTGATCATAACGTTCCTCTGCCGAGGTCGCCTTCTACGCAGCACCGGCTTGGACGGTACTTCGTATCAGCACTTAGACTCTGAGCTATTATGAAATCGACATCTCAAATGCCATTTTAGTTTGTATCGCCGGCTATTGCATGAGTGCTACAAACAGTTTCCTCTGATGAGCAGCATGTATATTTCGCCAGATGTAGGAAAATTTAGCAGGAAACGCATGGGTAGGGGGGTTCAGGGAGAGGTGGCTCCTTCGGAATTGGGCTCTTGGTGACTAAAACATTGCTCGGGTTTGCGTGAGGGACACCCTGTTACCGCGAGCCCCGTGTTCGATCTTCTAGAAGGACAACATGAGTACGTATTTACGTAGATCCAAAGCTTATCGTACATGCTAGGCCTGCCAAAGGGTAATTGGAGCCGAAGCGAGGAACCAGTACCAGCGCAGAGACAATTGTCCATGGCACTGGCTTGCGATCCCCGGGAGCCGCTGGTTGCCTGCAAAAAGTATGGCTCAGAACTCTAAGAGGTTAGTATAGTATTGTGTCAACAAGATGATATCGAGAGAAGTGGTGTTGTTGCAACAATATAGGGGGATCAGGTCAATACCGCTCGCTTTCGGTGGCGCAATGTCGAGCACGGCGGGTGTCGCGTGTGGGTATATTTGGAACTAAACGAACCCAATATTGGATCTTCAATCGCTTCTTAGGAAAGGATCCGTTTGGTTGATCATTTTCTAGCATTACATGTCTCTCAGCTTTCGAATTTTAGATCCTATCCGCGTACTTGGTGGATGTATTGGATGAAGGGCAAAGAGAAACCTCCGGTGTCGGCGACTCGACAATCCGCCCACATCTGGCTCTCCAGACACAGGATATCTAAGGGGCGATCGTGGAATATCAACATGTTTTTGCTATTTTTAAGTGCCATCAAGGATTTATCGACGCCTACTGAGCTACTGTAAGTACGGGTATTGCCAGCAAGACCCGAGCCGACCACCCCAGTAGACGCGATGACCTGGTTCACGCAAATGGCAGCGATCGAGCTGAATTCCGAGGCGGGTGGCCTTATCGCTTCACTGTTCGTGCCCCATCCACGAGCTGACATTGACACAGAAGTGTTTTGTCTGACGCCGTTTACACGAAAGCAGATCGCCCAGGTCGGCACTGTCTTGTTCCCGGGCCACGGCTCACTGTAACCGTAAACCGGTGGAGCCTTCAACTTCAACGTCGAATTGTGGCTGGAACAGCCCAACTCCAGCTACCGCTTGGTTAGTGCATACCAACTATTCTAGGTCTTCCGCGACGCGGGGCCGCCGTGTCCCGCTTTCTCCTTCTCGGTGGTTTGGTTGGGGTAACCAGTGACTCCCGGAACGCCACAGCTTCTGGCAAAGAAGCATACAAAACCGCCTCCCCTATCAAAGAACCGTGATGAAGCCTGTCCATGTCTTTGAAGTCCCAGTACACCGGCCTGAGCGGAACGCCGGTCAGCATCGTCGTACGCGTGAGCAGGAAACTGAAGGGCTTCAAAATTGTCTCGTGGCGTGAATAGATTTAGACGGATTCAGCTGACCCCCAGCGGTTCCAAGAGATACTGCCAGGTCCAGGCGGCCCGAGCTGGCAGTGTCATAAACTGCGCCCTTTTTTGCTCGCCGCTTCTCTAGCTGAGCGTTCCTGATGCAAGTAGAGAGCTTATGGCACTGCATAGTATTGAAGTACAAGTGACCTCGACGTAATCTACTTAAAGCAAGGATGCCGTCGGTGTCATGGCGGAATTGGCTTAAACGACAGCTGCCTTGACAGTACCCGCAGCCTTGGGCCCCAACAGCATGAAAGCACCAAGCCTGATTTTTCCAAGCGGGCCAGTGTACATAGTAGATGATAGAGGCCTAAGGGGAGTGGGAAGCGCAACGTGAAGCAGAACAAGTTCAAACTGAAAATCGGATCGGAGTTCGGTGCTCTCTTGCTTCCTGCCACCACTATCTGTCCTTTCTTGCTTGACCCATTCCCTATACCACTCCTTATTTCTTGTCTTACCCCTCCAGCGATTCCTCCTCCAGGCTCAGCATGTTGGCTCCATCTCATTTGACAGCCCCCGAATCTCGTAACCTCAAATCCTGGCAAATCCCGACCAACTCGGTCAAGGTTGAGAACGTAGCTGTTCGCGGTTTGTGTTTTGACCTCTTACATGCCGAACGAGTTGCCGAAAACTATTCTAGAAGACAGCAACGAGATCATCGCCTTGTTCAATGCGCTCGTTGGTACGTGTCACCATTTGCTAAGCCTATGACACTTTTGCTAACTGAACGCCCTTGCTCAGGACGTGTCAAAAGCTCGCGTTACTCTCAAAACGCGCTTGGCGGGTACCTTGAACTCACGTTCTATGACCAGGAGTCTGCTGCGTAAGCCAATGTCTAAGATCCGTTTTCGCTTCTTATCTTATCGTCTCGCACAGAAAAGCACTGTGTATGACGGGCTACTTCGTTCATGGAGCCAATCTGTATGTCATTCGGTGTACAAAGCTTGCGCATATATGCGATCACGGCTTGTTCTTGCGTACCGTTTGTGCTGATCCTTAGCGACATAGGAATGTTACCCCAATATCCGCGCCTCCCATCCCACGATTGAAACGGCCCGCGGACGACCGTCGAAATCTTTACGTGCTGGGTTTACCGTTTTCCCTTACGAAGTATATTCTTCTCATGTTCTGCGTGCTCGCTCTGATGTGTTCCTTCAAGGCCTGAATTTATGAACCTCTTCTCCCGATATGGGACAGTCGCACATTGCGTAATCTTAGCGACAGTCGATAATTCTTCGCGCCGCCGTGGATTCGTCGTCATGTCGTCCCATGAAGAAGCGAAACTGGCAATGGCCTCCCTGACGCGAACTCAACTTAAGTACATCGGTCGAGAATGGCTAGCTTACACATGCTGACATTATGTTCATTGTAGGGGACACTGTCTCGACATTTCTTGGGCTGTTGTTCAACGTTCTGGAGGTATGAGTTAGCATTATATCAGGTGTCGCACGTTTGTTAACAGCTCCGCACTCTCAGGCTTTCTTGATGGCGGAGATCGCGCGCTTCCCCTCGACCCTCGTCTCTCGGGTACTCTCTCGCCTGCTTCGCATCAAGACAACCAAGACCCCGGCTCAGCAAATTCATCCTCGACGTCCATCAGCACCAACGATATTGAGCTTACTTTGACTACTAGCCTTGCTCCGACGCCTACCTTGCTTGTCCTGAACCTTCCTTCCCTCCTCTTCTCCCAGACCCAGGACATGCACCCTCTGTTCTACCCTTTCGGACGCATCAAGAAACTCAATCTCGTCGACGGCCCCACTGATGGAACCACCTCAGTTCTCGTGGAATACGAGACCGCTGCTATCACCCAAGAAGCAAAAGAGGCGCTTCACGGTCAGTTCTACATCGGACATGAAATCACGGCACACTATGTTCGCCACAAGCCTGCGTTGTTGGATCTTGCTCCAGTTTCCGACGTTCCTTTTAAGATGAATGCTTTTCACGCTTTCAATGATTCCTCTGCTTGCCACTCTTTGCTTGAACCGGTCAACTCGCACTATGGCTCTTCTTATCAAGGACAACGCTTCAATAACAACTTCCAACCCTCCGGACTCCACGCGCCACACCCCTCCTCTGGATTTAATATCCGCCAACGCCACGTACTCGGCTCCAGTAACGTTAACTCTAGGTGAGGAACAACATGCTTCAGTCAAATTTTTTTCTCATTTGTCGCAGATTCGACGACACGGCCCCAAATTCTTGCTCTTGGGCTCAATATTCGCATGTCGCAGCCAACACCTCGCCCCGTGGACTCTTCGTTTAGACTTTTGGATTACCTCGCACAATGGCTTATAACTTGTTTCTTCACGGCTTTCAGTGAGCTATGTCATCACTGTATGTATATCACATAGACGGACATCGCTATTCACGGTGGATAATTATTACATAGAGCCTCTCCATAATTAATTTTGTTTTCGGCCACTTACGCATTGATTTGAACAACAGCACATTTGCCTCCCAACGATGAAATCAGCGATCACACTGCCTATTTCTATAGTACCCACCAAAAGCCCAACGAAGGCAACGACCTACTTATAAGTAACGACAGTAACGACCAAGTTAAACGTGGAGGCGAAGCTGTGCATCATTGCCCTGATATGCCATCAGCGGCAACCACGGCGCTAGGCCCTTGGCAACATAAACCTCGACACTCGTTCCAGGCTAATCAAAAGCAGATCCGGTCCATATAAGTGTTTCCCATGTCTCCGTTTTTTTTGTCCTTTTCCCCCCGTGGCCGAATTATCTATGCACTCGTCTCTGGCGGTGGTGCTCCCCATCCTTCTCTCATTTTTGTCCAGCAGCGCTGAAGCGTCAGCGAATTGGTGTGTATCATTTTTGTTTGTCAGTCACACGTTTGGAAAGCTGATAAATGTTTTTGTTGGCAGCAACGAGACCTCATTATGCCCAAAGGAATCTCCATGTTGTAGTACGATTCTTCAGGCTCGCTCTTTGGAATCCGTTTGCTGAGGCGTGGCTTCTAGGTGAATACGGCTTCTGTGGTACAAATACTGTTCGTCGCGTTTTACGTGTAAATTGTCAAGTACTGACACGATATCTCTAGTATTGCCTAGGAGGCTGCAATCCCTGGGCATCCAACTCTTTGTCATCGTGCAAACCCAACCCAATCTGCCAAGACGGGAATGTACGTTCAATGGATAAGTTTGGGGCGAGTCGATTGCTCAATATGGCCCCCCACAGCACACCTTTGCCAACTTTGATCGCATCGCGATGGACGCGAACGCGTACGATGGAGATGCATCGGCGCATGGTGAGCCTTCCTCAATTTCAAGTTCCTTGGCCGTTGTTGCTGACTATACTTCGCAGATTGGGTTCTCAACTCGGGGAATCTTGTCACCACCCCTGAAGGAGACCTCGGCTTGATACTCACGGAAGCAAATCAGGGAACACGCCTATCCAGTACTCGTTATGTCCACTATGGAAAGATGACTGCCAGGAGTGAGTTATAATCCATACTTTCCATATAATCTGCTGACGTGGTTTACAGTAAAGACCGGTCGCTGGGGAGGAGTCGTCACCGCTTTCATTACAATGAGCGACGTCAAAGATGAGATAGATTGGGAGTTTCCAGGGAATGCAGTTACGGAGGGCCAGACAAATTACTTCTGGCAGGGACATATACGTACGTGACGTCCCAACGCTTCTGAAGCGACCACTGAGCTGACTTGCCAGCCCCATAGCCATCGGATCCAACAACGGACATGTAGAGACAGGACTCACGGATACTTACGCCAACTATCATGATTATACGGTCAGCTCTTCGTGCTTGACCCATACGGACTCAATTGCTCATATTCCGACATGTAATAGATTGATTGGCAACCAAAGACATTGACGTTTTCTATCGACGGGAAAGTGGTTCGCACTGTCAACGCGGCTGATAACAAGGACGATTCGGGTGTCATTCAATTTCCTAGCACGCCAGCACGGGTCCAACTCTCGTGAGTTTTTTCTCTATCAAGCTCCAAACACAACCCAATTCCGCTACACAGAATATGGCCTGCCGGCATACCCAGTTCAGCTCCTGGGACAGTTCAATGGGGTGGAGGTGCGGAACCTTCCCCTCTACACGTGATGGTCACTAAACTGCACTCTTAGGCATGATCAACTGGAAAGACCCTGACTACACCTCGTCCGGCGGCCACTTCTTCGCTCTCGTCAGATCGGTCACTATCGAGTGTGGCGATGCAGAGGCCCGCCAGGCTGGTGTCACTGCGTATACTTACGGACCCAAATCAGAGTCACCCTCAATCAAAGTGGGTGACGTCCTCCTCAAAAGCCGTGCCAATTCCATGGCTGGGAGGGGCTTTTATTTCCATGCGACGATGGCAACTGTGGTCGGGCTGATGATCACTGCCTCCATGCTATGATGCGTAACGCTTGATGACCTCGACTCTTCCCTTACTTTTAACTCTAAATTATATACTTCCTTCTACTTGTCGATCTACACATCGATGATGCTTCCACTGTATAGAATGGAAGATATGTACATTCGGAGGATCTAGGGACTAATATAGTACATCAAGTATTACAGGCATCCATGTAATAAAAGTCATGTATATGTATCAATAGCTCGCACAGAAGCTTTTATAGCAATTTTGAAGACGATAAGGATATGGTATTGTACAATCGCAAAGTGGATAATCATTGTGGCACCTCAAGTGGTGGCGAGTCAACTAGCACGCCCTCATCGTCCAAGGTTCGGTCTGCCTCCTCGAACTCATCGAGCAGCTCCTGCGTCTCCTTCGTAATAGCATCCAAGGCCTGCTCTTGTGTCCATATCGTAGTGAATACGTCATCGCCATCGACCTCTTGGCTCTGTGGCATTGGTAGTAGAGTATCATAACCCATGAAATTTTGGACCGTCCGGATCCGTTTGTAAGTGGCACGAGCCAATGCAATCGACTTTATCTTTGTCGTGGTCGCCATACCATCTAGCCCCTTTGCACCCTTCCCAGAAAGTGCACGCCCAAAAGCGGAGATTGCGGAGATTGGGCCGAGATGGACAATCTTGGGGCCTGGAATGTCATGAGGAGACGAGAGGATATTGTATCCTGGTTGTCGGCCTACTTCGAGGGAGGTCAGGGAGGGCATATGAGGTAAGGAATGCGTGGTAGAATGCGATGCACTCAAGAGAGGCGACGAGCCCGGAGATCCAAGAATGGGCATGCCCGAACGTCGACGAGGTCTGGAGAAGACAGATGACGACAACCGTCGCCCGCGCGGCTCACTGTGACTATGCTGCTGAAGGGTGTGATCTAACTGGACGAGTTTCTCAACTGCAAAAAGCCTCATTTGAAGAACTAAGGGGCTACGATGTACGCAAAGAAGCTCCAGGAAAGACCAGAGGGAATAGTCTATTATTCGGGGGTGACAGAAAGAGCGAGGATGAGATGCAGAGGCGAAATTGGCGGATATCGAAGTTTGGAATGGATCAAGCTGGATACTAGACCGTGGCGAATGTGTAGGCGTTGAAAGAGGCGAGACATCGTTTGTTGCAAAATGGGCACTTCCATCTGCTAATACTTTGACGAGGAATGCTGCGACTCGTGGCCAGATACCAGGGATACGGGAAGAGATCTCCAGCTCGGCACGAACTAGGATGACCTTGATGATTTGTAGCGCTATGAGGAAGGACGGCAGTGGAGATCGCTTCGGGCCATTTGAGGGCTGCCTATCTTGGGACCTCGACCTTTCGAGAGGTCGCCTCGTTCTGCACGCCGACATTGCAAATGACAGCAGGCGCACCCAAGCACTGCCGACTGCTTCTCGGTGCCACGATTCGTGACGACCATCCCGGTCAAGGAGAGATTGTGTCTTAAGTGAGAGGACAAGTGGTAACACAACTCCAGCAAGGTAATCGTAGGACGGCGTTCGTTTCTCGATCTCCGCTATGACGTTAGCACCATGAAGCAAAACACTTTGTGCTAGGAGCGCGACAATACTAAGGCGGCTGGGCAGTGTGAGTAGAATGTTCGCGGCCGCAGCCGTTTCACAAGACGCTAAGGCGGGGCTACAGACACACGACACCACAGTTCGTGCAAAAACGGGATCATTGCAAAAGGAAGGAATTGCCGCAAGTTCCGAAATAGTTTGGAAGGTGGATGAAAAATCTACGACCGGCCCGAAATTACTGATCAGAGGGGTAAGCTCCTGAAGGAATGCGACGATGACCTTGAGTTGTGGTGGACTTTCGCGCAGAAATGAGGTCCGGATGAAATTTGGTATGAAAGTCGAGATACCATGATTGATGTCCATTGGCACTTCTTTGAGCATGGTTCTGATCAGCTCCATCGTACGGAGCATAGCGGCTACAGAAAGCTGCCCACCGGCACGAGCAAAGGATGTTATCAACGCCAGATAGTCCAATCGCATAGTCATGATATTGCTCGCCGACCGTGACTTCTCCAGCAGTCGATTCTCGAGTATACTTTCCGATGACGACGGATGCATACCCTCTCCCAAGACTGGTTCAGAAGCTTTGAGCTTCACAGACGTTTTGGTGAGAAGAATGGCCAGGGCATCAATTCCTTCCTGTAAGACCACCCTTGCGCTTGAAGAGGCGTGGTAAAGGTGTGGGGCCAGAATGCGTAAAAGGCGCAGAAATTGTTCGGCTCGAATGATGGAAGGATTGTGGGCAATGACAGTGAGGAAGAGGCGCACGAAGTCGTCCATGCTGAGTCGACTGGCTTCATACTCCTCTGGCAAATCAATCACGATGTGTTGATTTTCACCAATGCTCTTGTTGCGCCGCAAGTGTGTCAAAAATGTCTGAGGTTTCTCTTCGGCAGTATTCATTATAAGGGCCTCCCTTTCCTGAAGCCTGTTCGCATTATGGATGCCGGCTGCGTCCGGAGTTGAAGGAAGCACGCCCTTTCGTAACGCGAAAAAGAGGTTGTAGATACTCTTCACAAGCGGCTCAGCATCGATGTGAGGCAAAGCTGTGACATGAGCTAAGATGTCCAATGTCTGGAAGACGAAAGATTCCTGGTGCAATGCATAGAAGCGGTTCACACTGTATTCGATAGCCAGTTTGATGCCGGGATGGTTTTGAGATTCGGTATAAACCTTGAGCAGGGCTGGCATGAAGAGCGCGTAACCGCCACCCGAGGTAAAGAGTCGACGAAACCGAGTGCTGGCAACCATTAACGCTAGAAAGTCAAAACTATCAATGCCAACGTTCCTTGTGACAGTAACCAGCTTATTGAGCTCACCAATCATGACTTGGCTGACAATACCAATGTCATCCCCATGAGCCAATAAGATCCGATTTAAACCCTCCACCAAGATGGCCAACTCATGGCGATCGTTCAAATGACGCGACATAGATCGGAAAAGTTGGGCAACCAGTAGAACATGGCTGCGGGAAAGCAAAAGTGATAAGGATGTCAAGCTGGGGCTGACCTTCTCTTTCTCCGTCCTATAAGGCACGAAGTCCGAAAGTTCCAACGGTGTTTGTTCAGAGAAGGACATTGTCGGAAGCTCTAGCCGCGACATGCCCTTCCTCACAAGTTGTACATCATGGTGGTTCCGCTTCAACATGGTCAAGAGCAAGATGTTTTGCGAAACACGTATGCTTGTTATGGCCACGAGATCGGGAGGTAGACTTTCGAAAGGGTCACTCCATGACCCGAGACTTCTAGGGTACATAGGTCCAGAAGGGGCCGAAGGAGGGAACCAAAGAGACCCCGAAGGGATTAGGAACGACTCGATTTTGGCTCGCCTAATATCCCGGATGGAAAGCCCGCTGACTTGTGTTACGAGTCGCATCAGGACTGGAACGGTGTGAGCAAAATCTTCTAATGCGTCGATTTCTTCAGGCTGCCGGGTCGCCCACTTCAGGAATCCCGCCATATGATTGAACAGAAAATGCGACATCGGATATGGTAAGACACCTTTTACGTGGAGGAAGGCTTTGATGGTGAGAATCGCCGATGGGATATCCTTCTGCTCTCCTGCGAATAGGTCCAAGACTGGGCGGCTGACAAGGATAGGGTCATTGCGCATGATGTCAAGCAAGGTTGACCGGGTAGCAGAGGCGATAGCCAGATTCGAATCAAACACCAATGATGCCAGACGAGGAAATACCAGGGATAATGAGGGAACGAAGATGGCTCGTCGCTTCAAGGAATGCATAGGACCCCCTGTAGTGGAATTACGCCGGAGCAAGCTAGCCTCGTCGATCTTATCTCCTGATAAGGTGGTCAAGTTCAAAGTTAAGTTTGTCGGCGAAGCGGGTGGTGGAAGGTCGGGCCCAATATTCTCCAGACGGTCCATCTGTTGAGATGACAGAAGGGATATTGGAGTTTTGACCCATTCTCGATGTTGATCAACAGGTGCATCGTCGTGGTTCCATCCAATTTCGGCTAACCGCTTCCTCAGTTCAGCGGGAATATTGTCTTGCGAATCCTCGGAATCGTCTTCTCGAATGTAGACACTCGAGCCAATGTCAGTGGAGACGAACGCAAGCGGTCCTCGTGCCAACTTGAAAGGACGCCGCGCGCGGTCTGCGATGGTGTGCTGGGAGATAATCTGATAGCGCCAATTGAACAAAATCCCGATCTTTTGCACCGCGTTCAACTTTGTGGCGTCGTCAGAGCTGTGCAGGGGGATAAGGAAACATCATGAAACTGATAGATGTTCAATCACCTTTGCATATCAACCTCGATAACGGCCAATAGGTCCATAGGCGTCTTCTCGGCACATTGCATGATGAGGAAGCATACCTAGTCATTGTCAGATCGAACCGATTGACATTTTGGTGAAGCACTTACTGCAGCAGTCAATGAAGCATCACCGTCGTTCTGAAGGAGGGACCAAAGGAAGGGACCTAGGCGTCGGTATTCAGAAACTGTCAACAGAGTCGACATCGCGACCAAAAGTTTCATAGCCTTCCCCGCAAATCCTTTAGAAATGGACTTGATCAAGGTCTCCTTTTGGACAAACAACGCTACCAAGTCGGTCGAGCCCAATGAAGTCGCGTCGTCGGCGGAATGAGACTTCTGTAATGATTGCGACAGGAGCATGGTGCTTCGCCGCTGAGCCACGAACAATTAACAAATATTGTTAAATTAGGCAGCGGAAATCACCTGAGGTATGGACTGCACACCATCGTGTGCCGCAGCGTACAAGCCCTGAATCTGACCGATTGTGCTCTTTTCTTCCTCCTCTGGATCTGGGCCATCATCTGCATATAGATCGACATACCAGTCGACAACTCGGACAAGCCACGGGGCGCTGGGAGTCTTGGGTAAACAAGATTCTCAATAAACAACGGTTGTCTGGGCTCACGGTTTGAGGGATCGGGTCAGCAACCTCATCTCCCGAAAGAGCACACAGAAAAGCAGCCGCTGAGACGGAGCTAGCAAAGTACTACGTTCCTGGAATGGTAAGATCAGCAATGGAGCCATCAGCATGCTTGTAGTTACTTACTTTCGCCTCGAGCAGGATAGTAAGTCGTGCTTCCAAAGCTGCGACAAATTTAACAGTATCTGCCAGGGTGTTATCAGGAGCGTGCTGCTAAAAGTGGTGAGGGCGTCTCAAAATAACACCAATGGAGGTAAAGCAGGACCCACTAAAGAGGCCTCCTTTTCATGACGTGCAGCCTGTATAGACCCAATCAACTCCAACATAATCACAGCTTGTCCCAGCCTCGGTTTTGTCCACGCCTTACGATCCGTTTCCGGCGCCTTCTTTCCCCCGTCACTCATCAACGCTACAGACACCATCTCTGCGTCTCGTATCCAGAAATCAGAAAGAAATTTGGAGACGATCACGATGACGCAAAGGTGATTGACGACAGTGAACTCCTTTGAGGAGGCTGCACATAGGAATAAAGGTTTATAGAAAACTTGCGGATATAGGCGTGCGATGGTATCCAGAAGATTTGTGAGCGGTATACAGGGGTATGGTGGCGGCCCTTCGACGAGTTTCTGTCGACCTACTGTTAGCAGGATCTAATGTTCACTGAATGAGAGAAAACTCTTACATCGTACAATAATGGCAGCGTAAAAGTCACCAAGGGCCGTCTGATCTCGTCAGGAAGCAGTCGAATCAGGGACGCTAGCTTGAAGACGATGTTCGTCCAGTTGCCCTTCAATATCTAGGTCAAAGGAACTGAGCACAATGTGAATAGAGGAGGGGTATGCCTGGGACTTACAAAGTCCTGAAAAGTCGAATCAAGAGAAGCCTTCCAAATTGACGGTCCGCGGTACCAATTGTGCACCAGCGACAGGCCCCATCGTGTGGGCTCTCTGGCCCTATCCATGCACACTAGTTCGAGCACAGCGTTGACGACGTTCACCCTTGCCTCCGGCTTGATAGCGTTGCCCAACGCCTCTATGTCTGGGATGAATCGATCTTGCAGTAATTGGGCAGCACATTGCGCTCGCTGAAGGGATGCCGCTTGGTCGAGAGGAATAGACAGGATGTTAAGCAGAGCGCGGCTGAGGCTGTTGAGAGTACGGGCATGTATCGCTGTGAGAAGGGGAGTGAATTTGATGTCTTTGGGACTCTTGATCCAGTATTGCTGGGAGCCCAACGTCAGACATTTAACCAGACAGTTTGAGAGTACTTTACCTCGAGAGTATGCTCGAATAGCCAGACCCGGCTGTCATTGGTGCAATCTTCCAAGCACCGTGACAGTGCTTCCAATAGTACAGCTTCTCTCATGAGATTCCTGTCGTCCTTGGCGGAAGAAACTGCGTCGTACTCCTCCTGCACGAAGTGGGCCTCCAGCTCCCCACAACAGCCGGCGCGGACCTTTGAAATTATGCCCATAAGGAAGGGGACTTCTTCATGTGCATGCGTGGAGTTTGAAAGTGGGCGAAGATTTGGAAGAAGAGAAAAAAGGCCGTGAGCCAACGTTTGGAAACACTCTGGGGTCGATATGGCGTAAACGTTGTCCGTGGGTATGATGAGTTCCCAAAGAATGCTCAAGACACGAGTGCGCATTATGGACGGAGGTATTGAAGCTGCTTTGCAACACCAAAGATAACGCTCAACGCCCATGCCCTAAGATATATACCGCTCAGAAACAGTATGCGGCCAAGAAAAAGATAGCCTACCTCATCATGAGGAGCCCAAGACCGCGTAATCATCTCAAAGGCTTCAATGGCTGTCCATCTCTCCTCATCTAGTTGTGCGCCGTGTTCCATCGAAAGAAACGGAATTAAGAGTGTGGATAGGACCATTAATTCATGTGGCAGGTCCGTCGGAAGGGCTTTCCTATCTGCTGAAGGAGGGGCATGACGCAACAACAACTGATGAAGTGGTTTGACGGAGGGGATGGTGCGGTAAACCATCGCCAGAGACTGGACCGACTGTGGGCGATGTAGTTCATGCTTCTTGTGCACAGATGGGTGGCCATCGGTAGTCGAGGCACCCGCTGAAGCAAGGGAAATGTTGGACATAAATGCCAGATGCAAGGAGGACCCTGCTGCACTGCTATCGGCCTTCACTTTCTGTGGTTCCGCCATCCGTATAGACCAACAGACTCTTTCAAACTCCTGAGCGAATTTACGAGTGTCGTCAACCTCTTGAGCGTGTTCGACGATATGGCGAAAACCCAAACGCGCCAGACGAGATGGTTTCTGTACCGGAGTCTGGCTTCGAACTGGTAGCGTCTGAGCGACCCCGGGAGGTGGAATTTGAGCTGGAATGGGAATTACATGTGCCCGTACACTATCCCAACGTGATCGGGACGCTATCGCGCCCGTTGTCGCATCAGGAGTGGTCGGCCGAGTAAATTGGAGCGGGGCTGGCTTCCGCCCTCGTTCGTCGGGAGCAGGGCTCGATGCTCGAGACGAATCTCCATCAATCTTTCGAGGAGCCTCACGTAGATCGATTCCTGTCCATATTTCCTGAGGTCCTGTCGTAGTTTGGGCTATGTTTTTCTCATTGTCGCCAATCTGCCGGAACGTAGGAGGTTTTGACAGACGAGGCTGAGAAACTTCTGAAGAAGGAGAGGACGACCTAGTGAGAGGGTCAAAGGATAATAAACGTCGTGGATTCTTCTTGCCGTCACTCGGCGCCATAGACTGAGCTCAAGGCAATGAATGACAAGACTACTACTTACAAAGTTGTTACATTTTGATTACAAACATCAGTAAAATAATAGTGATCAACAGTGGGTTCAAACTTCTATGAACCCGAAATCTCTCTTGTGCCCAAACGCTCAGATCGTCTGTCGAGTAAGAATGATTCGGCTCAGAGAACATGGTTACAAAAGTCCTGCAATTAGCATCACACAGGCGAAATGACCACTGGCACCTTTCAACTACATCCAGCAACGCGATCCCAGCCGCCTACCTCTTTCCAAATCAAACCCGGACGTGCCTCTGACCTATTCTACTATCGGGACCTTGGCGCTGTTTCTTACTACATGCGTCGTCAAAAACAGTGTGTGCATGAGCTTGTCCCAACCTTCGTGGATACCCGCTGACCGACCAGGGCGAATCATGATCAACCACCGCAACGGATCTATGACGTCGTATATGGTGTCAAGTCGCGTCCACATCTAGACATTAAACCAGCGCGACGCAATAGTAAGGGCTCGCAGACTAGGCTTTGGGGGCGACCCAGGTGTGCAGTCCCTGACCCGTGCCTTACTCGCTTTCGTCGACATTTCCAGCCTTAGTCCTTCTTTCCGGCCAAACCCAATGCAACACTTAGTGGTTAGAAAGCGGCTTTGGGTCTGGATAAGCAGTTTTTGCTTTTTGTGCTTCGGCGGGTGACACCATCGATCGACCTTGGTTGTTGATCAATTCGGAGGGACCGTTGTTTGTCGATTTTGTTGATTTGGAAATTGCTTCCGCTCGACGGCATCTTGGCACATATAATTGCAATAGGAGGATGAGATCCAAGAAAACTTGCCTGGGGGGGGTTCTGTAGGCTCGCATTCAGAAGATGTATGTACTTCCAGTTCAAACCTACAAAATGATCCATCTTGGACCATGGGCCCAGTTCATCCAATATATTCGGCTTCACTGAAGAGATTGACAGTGAAACTCTCAAGGCTTGTTAGCATCAGGAGAATTCAAGTTGTTTCTGAATTGGACTTTCTCCGTGATTCAGGACAAGTTCGTTGGCAGGCCTCGTGAAAACATCTGTACATCATTAATACGCCCGAATCGGACTCGGACTTGTGCCGGCGGTTCAATTATCTCCTCCTTTCGAATTTAACTCTCATATTCAAAGATATTGCGACCAGTGAGGACGCTTTGGATCAATACACTCGGCGCAATTCATTTGGGCGGACCAGTCACCAATGGACGGACGCGTTGGAGTACAATAACCCGGGTGTCCTTTGCACAGCCCCGAAGCTCTGAACAGACGACTCCACAAGCCTCGTTACGAACCCCTCGCCGCCTGTGTTTATTCTCGTGTTTCACGGGACCCTGTGTAGGTCCAAAGCGCTTGGCACTTTACCAGTGGCCAATAAAACTGACGACGACTCAGGAGAAAATGTTCAACTGCTTGTCGGTCACCTCGCTCTACTATCAGCTACCAACGCAGGCCATTGCGTAGCACCCATCTGTCATCCCGATTCAGCGCCGGCCGTTTGAATCTTACTATTGCCAACATGTATCGACAAATCTTGTCTCTGGCCGTGTTCTTGATCTGTCCGATCCCACTTCTCGCGCATCCTTTGCATGCTACAGCCGCAACTGAATTGCACATTGTGGGGCGCTCGGGCTCGGCAAATCAGACGTCTTTCGCGCCGGAATTCCAGCAGCTTCTCGACGGAAACGAGCATTTCCGAACAGATCTCAAAGAAAACCACCCAGAGTTGATGAGGCAGTTAACGACTGTGGGCCAACGTACGTTTTCAGGTGTTATTCCAACCGATATCGAAGTCTTACGTGGGATGTCATCATTCACCTTTTAGAGCCCCCATTTATGCTCATCAGCTGCTCTGATAGCAGAGTTGGTGAGGGCACCATCTTCAACGCCAAACCGGGGGTGTTCTTTTCCGAGCGGAATATTGCAAATCAGTTTGGACGTGATGATGTTAACGCGTGAGTGATATTCAAGTTGCCGTCGGGCCATCTATCTATCAACGGTGGCCGACCAACCTCGTGGCATTTATAGCCAATCAGTCCTAGCGTACGCTGTCACAGAACTTCACGTAAGGCATGTCATTGTAATGGGCCATTACGGATGCGGCGGGATAGCCGCCGCGACGATGCGGCCGAAGGGACCGTTGAAGTCGGCCGGGACGGCAATCCAAGCATGGATCAACCCTATTCGCGCTTTGTACGCCACATCAACTAGGTATTGATCCGCCGTTACACGCCGTATCACTCAGTTTAGCTTAGCCACAATCTAGGCCGGAGGTCGTGGCGATGCGTAACAAGAACAAGTCTCTGGCAGTGATAAAGGAACCCGAGATTCAAGACGGTTCGTGTTATCCTACTATGGTTGCCGCCGCGCACGTTCTTATCGTTGACGTTACCTTCTAGCCGGGTTCCGCGCTCTCATCGAAGAGAACGTGAAGCTGAATGTCCAACGCATCGCCAAGAGCAGAATCATACGAGAGGTAGGCATCCTTATCTTTACCTCGGACTTTCGGCAACTCAAGCGTCATCCGTGTAGCATTACACCTTGCTGTCGGCGTCCAAAGCCAGCAGCGTTAAACCGGCAACCGTGAGTGTAGAAAAACGCTCAGATCACCCTATCAAGCCGATGAAAGACGTCTTTATCCATGGATGGGTCTATGACATCGAGACTGGTCGCGTCGCGGACCTAGGCGTCTCTGTTGGGCCACCGGGGACGACGGTACCTTCCGCCCCGTTCCATCTCGTTGCTCAAGCTGCGAAATCCTCCCTATGATCTTTATTTGGATTCCAGCCGGCTATGCGGTCGATATATATGGGGCTTGTCGTTTGTGGATATTATAATAGGCATCATTAATTCAATGCGTCGAACGCAACTTGAAAGCAACCATCTTACGCGAAGTGTGCACGTGGAGGAGGCTCGGGGCTTCTAAGCTGGTTGTCACTGTTCAACAAGCATGAAGCGCGTGTTCACAACATTTGGGGTACAACGCAGAATTCGAAGACCAATGCGGTATGCATTATGTCTTCTCCGGGTTTAACTCCTGGAAAGAACAAGCTCCACGTATCATAGCTTGGCGCCTTGGACTTGTTGGCGAGAGGGAAAGAACAAACTCCACGTATCATATGTTAGGGGCCTTGGACTTGTTCAAGTTGGCGAGAGGGAAGAACAAACTCCACATATCATTTGTTTGGCGCCAAGTTGGACTTGTTCGCGAGAGGGAAAGAACAGACTCCGCATATCACTGTGAGATTAGCGCCTGTACAGGGAAAGAATACTTTGACGCTATGAGCGCTTGGACTTGTTGGCAAGAAGCTTTCAAGAAGAAACCCCAATTGCACCCAATGGCCAAGCCTGCTCACATCGATCAGCGATTCAGCGCCAGTCACGGTCGTGTCAAGACTCATGAAAGCGCTGACTGCAAGAGAAAGATCTTCTGAATTTGGGGCTTCTCAAGGGCCAAGGTTTCGACGGTCTGCCTTGTTGTAAACATTTAGAAGCGATTTTGTGGGATTATACCGTCAATCGCGCGCGTTCACTAGCTCTATGTTTGATGCTTGACGTGGGACATGGGCAGATCGGGATTGTGGTATGTTTTTGACAGGATCAGCGCGCGTGAAAAACAAACCGACGATGTCGGCGGATGGGCCAATAGCGCTCGGCGTGGGTCAAGGGTGTGTACGCACAGCAGCATCGAATGCTACTCACGCTGCCGTTACATGCTCTGTAGGCTTCAGGGGTGCTGATAGTGCTAGCAACTGGAGAGCCTGAGCTTAATAGCTTGTTAAAACGTCTATTTGGTAATTCTTCTCAATTCTAATAAAAGTACAATCAATTTATGTGGGTGTACCAACTGCGGTTTGCTGTTTTATGGTGGCGTGAATGGCCGATGTAATGCTGCGGGAAAAGTACAGAACGGTGTGCTCTTGGTATAGCAGCAATAGCGAAATTTGCAGAGCTGATGCGAAAGCGAAGGAAGCGTGGCATGCTGGCCAGAAGGTATCGGGCGTGGTATATGTCCAAGTGAGGCAGTGATGACGTTGGGGGAAGAAGAGTGTGAATGATGCCTAATATTTTTAATCCGGGGGGAATGCCGAAGTCCAAAGAAGCACGGAACAAGAAGGCCTAATAAGGAGGGCGTTTGAATTCACTGCTGATGACCTGTGCCTCAGGGTCATAGCTGTCAGACTTCACGATGTTTCCAGAGGCATCGTACTCCATGTAAGACTTGTCCGATGGGCTTTCAAATGTCTCCATCTACGAATCGTCATTCAGTGGGAGTGATGTCAGATTAGAACGGCGATGTGTACCTGCACATGGACACCCTCGGTCGGCGCGGTATTCACTTTGGTCGAGATTTTAGGACGCAAGAACGAGGGACCACCTGAGCGGAAGGCTAAGGTGGAACCTTGCGTAGATGTTCTGATAAGAAGTGTCAGTATACGAAGTAGATACCGTCAATGAACTAGGTCGTACGGGTATACCTCAGGCCCTTGGGAAGTATAATTTGATAGACGACGAACAGCGCGACAGGCGACGATCTGGGAATCTAAAGGTAAGAAAAGACTTCACATGGCCAGCTGCTGATTACTGACGGTTGAGGCGATCGCGGCCGGGACATTCGCAATGATCGACATCACCGGATTCAAGTTGAGAAGCATAAAAATCTATTTGAGGTGTCAGGTGCTGCTCAGGAAAGTTCTTCTCAGGAAAGGTGCTTACAGTAGCAATTAAGTTCGCCAAAAATCTGTAAAATAGCGTTCAGACCCCAAACAGTCGAAGTCAAAAGGAACTTACGCGATGGCGAAGTAAATAAGACCATCGTGGAAGATGAGGGACACGAGGCGCGAACTGTTACTAGAACCAATCACGAGCTTGAATGCAGTGAGGCACAGGACAGTGAAATCGAAGACCATGGTGTAAATGAAAGTGATAGCAAGAAGGTGGTTGTCGGTTGATGTGATGACACAACCTTGCCCAGGAACCCAAGCAGCTTTGAGAAGGATTCCTGGTATCGAGAAAAGGTCAGAGAAGTCGACCTACGAAGGAAATACTGTGCATACCATGTAAGAGAAGAGACCAGTGCCCAAGAATCACGCCAACGAGGGGTACCACGATGTACCACCTCTGTGACCAGACCGCGATTCTGTCTCGAGGTTCGTCGAATGAAAATGGAGTTCATCATGCATACACTTACGTTCGCAGTGACAGGTTGATACTGGCGAGACCGATGGCGGCATTCCCGAAACACTAACAAGAGAATGAACTGGAGCGCAAGGCATTTTGAACAAGGGCACTCACTGAGTTGAACGTGTACAGTCCCTGGCAGTCGATCTCGCTGATGGTCTGCTGAGTAACGCGACACGTCGCCAAGGCGCAAGAAGGGCTCACGTTGTTACATTTAAGGCAATCGCGCTGAAGGAAGGATAGTTCAGTACAACATATGCGAGAGTAGGGGCACGACGTACATTCCCATCAACGCAAATAACAGGCAGTATCGGTTTAAGAAGTAAAAGACCTAATATCGTCCATGGTTGTAAGCCTGCGAAAAGGGTACGAACTATCGGGGCGTACCATTGGCCATCGAAATGTTTTCTTGCCAGTGATGTATTTCCAATCAAAGTCTAAGGATGTAAACCACTCCCAGCTGAAATTGGAAGCGATCAGCATCTGGTATTGAGACTTCGATAAACCACGACGTACATGTAGAGGCCCAGTAGACAATGCATGAATTTGTTGAACGCAGCTAAATGCAGCAAGCATGGCTAAGATCCTCTATCACGGGACAACATCGCGTGGGTTGCTTACCACCATCCCTCAGGATCTCCTCAGTCGATTGCCAGTCTGGCATGTTGTGTAGAAGGTAGAGAGGGCCAAAGCGGGGGGAACGGGGGGAGGGTGAGGAATGACCAGACAGAGAAGTGCCTACTTTATATCCGTGACAAGTGGGGATGTGTACTTCTCCCTGAGAGAAGAAGCCATTCCTTTTCGGTAAGTTGTTTTTGGCCCATTGAAGTTGGTATCAAGAATAGGCGATGTCAGTAATTCGAGTTGGAAGGCTCTAAGGGATCGCTGTTTTCACACCCTTCCTGATCTAAGGCCCTTGATAAATAGCGAAAGCTCTGTAGCTGTTTTTGGTTGCCGTAAACAACTTTACACTAGGCTGTTAAAGGGAAAGGACAGGCCACGTCCGTCAAAACGTGTCGATAGTATAATTGGCTTAATACATACCACAAACGCTCAACCTATCTCGGCGATGGTGTGAGAGGTAGGTGAGGGCAGGAGAGGGTGTGAGCGGAATCAAATTTTTGATCCCCGGACCGTTAACGCCGTGAACGGGGACCTACACAAAAAAGTTTGAGAGAATCGTGACTGGAAGCACTTTGTAGACACACGTTGAAGCCCAACCTCCACCCTTTACTTGTAGCGGTATGCATGATCAACAATTTACGAGCTCTTGCCATAACAAAATCGATTGACGGACATGCGAACTGTACTCCTCTGAATGTAAGATTTCCTATGATAAGAAATCTATCCCTTTTCACGCTTGAGAGGAGTCACCGTCGACGAAGCTCGACTATCACTTTTGGATCCACATATCAAATTCGTTGCGAAGTCGAAGGTCAGGTCTCAGAGTCCTGACTTCGCGGAAGGTCAGACATATCACGAACTGTTCCTGTGACATGCCGGTGGACACTTCTTGGAGTTCTTGGAGTTTCTCCACTTATTCTCCATAGAAGCTATGGAAACCTTTGCGCGCAATGTCATGGCAATGTCTCTCTATAAGTGATTTTAGAATTTTTGCTGGCTTTCTCGGCTTTCACTTGCGCCAATCCTCGAAAAAGTCATGAGGTACCGAATCCGTTGTCGCTCACAACAAGCCTAGGGGAAAGATGGACTTAACGCGGTACGATCGGCGGTAAGGAAGTACTTGTGTAGTGCCCCCATTAACCTAGGTAGATCCTAGGGTCTCTGCAACATATGTATATCTAGGAAACTAGAACTTTTGGCGCCTACTTGAGCTAGCGGAAATTTACTTCCTCATCCTACTATAAAGTACATAAATTGAAGGCTATGCTTCAAGCCCCTATGCCAGTTGAAGTTTTACCTGCGTCTAAACGGGCCTAATAAGAGCTCGATCTGAACAGGATCTGGCTCCCAACAGCCCCTCAGATCTCACCTTAGAAGCGATGTCACAGTCAATCCGGCGGCAAGACGGTTACGCTCAGAAACGGCAACGGCAAACTCGAGAACAAGTCTGTCGTGAGTCTGGTCCTGATTACAGTAGATTGGCACCCTGAAAACCTTCAGTATCCCAAGGACATATCTACTCGTCGTCGCTCGGCATGCCATGCGGTTGCTCACTTCTTGATCTCGGCCTGAGTTGCCGATAGACAGGAAGAATTGACAAACTTCAAGCCTTCAAAGCTTCAACGTCCAATTCGACGCTGGACACACAACGTCAACGGCAACGCTGGGGACAGCGAACTTAGAATCCACTCCCTGACGGGCGCAAACGAGGGGAGTCATGAATCTCATCATGTCCTCGCTAGCCCAGCGGATGGGGCGCGAACAGGTGCAAGGGTCGATCGTGGTTTTCGAAATGTAGCCGCTTTCTGGATCTCAGAAAATATGATATCTTACCGCCCTCCCCGCACCGGTCCTTAAAAGATTAGCCTTCACCTCGCAAGTCGCCACAGGTCCTTAACCCAACACTAGACCCCTCCGAAAGATACGCATCAGCGGTGGCACGATGGAGGCGTTCATTTAACCCACAGTGCCCGGATAATTCTAAAAACCCAGTATTGCGGGATGCGGCTTTCGGAAACGGTAACTTCCCAAGTTCTATTTGCCTTAGAAGTTTAGAGGTGAATATGCACATAAGAAGTCTAAGTAGTGGCGCTAGCGATAATCGCTTGATGGCCTCGGTATTCAACGTTCAACCCTTTGGAAAACAGCCTAGGCCTCAGGGAACCCGGGACATATCCGTTCCGGAGAATTCATTGCAACGCTATTTAATGAAATGATGGGATACAGCTTTCGGAAACGGTAACTTCCCAAGTTTTATCTACCTTAGAAGTTTAGAAGTGAATATGCACGTAAGAAGTATAAGTAGTGGCGCTAGCGATAATCACTTGATGGCCTCGGCATTCAACGTTCAACCCTTTGGAAAACAGCCTAGACCTCAAGGAACCCGGGGCATACTATCCAATCCGGGGAATTCATTGCAACGCTGTTTAATGAAATGATTCCAGACAGCAAGACTGCTCCATATTAACATCGAGCACCTCCGATTCCGGAGAGCACAAGAAGGGGTATACAAGCTATGTACTACATTACATCCGTCCAGTCGTTTTGGGTTCGATGTCCGGTTTAGAGATGACGAGTCTTAGCCTCGAGCATATTATCCGTATCGCTGTCCGCACGAAGACGCTCAACGTTCTTGACTTCAATCTCATCAAGGCATTCTTCATGAGTGAAAGTCTCCATCTGAAAACAGGTAATTATTAATGCGAGCACTACTCGAGGACGGATG
Source organism: Tephrocybe rancida (assembly GCA_018858115.1). Lineage (NCBI taxonomy): Eukaryota > Fungi > Basidiomycota > Agaricomycetes > Agaricales > Lyophyllaceae > Tephrocybe > Tephrocybe rancida. The sequence goes on from JABCKT010000226.1 coordinate 24,667, forward strand.
TGGACTAACTTGGACATGGACGCCATGGACCTTCGGGGTATAAGTGCCAGTAGGCTGCTGGCCGGCACGAAACACAGCACCGTCTGACCTAGACGAAGTACTAAAAGCAACGTCAGATAAACACAGCTTTGTGAAAGAAAGTCGGCTTACTAGACTTCGGGGTTGGTATAATTTGTAAGCCTTCGTACAACCCGAGAAGCAACAATCTGAAATCGAAGCTCAGTAATATGTATACTACATAAAGACGTGTTAGGCACATACCGTCGAAGCCACGGCTGCAGGGACATTGAAAATTACGCTCATGATCTGGTTCAAATTAATGACCATGAAGACTGTTGCAAGTACATTCGCGACGAAACTTAGGGAACGATCAAAGTGCTCGTCAGCTGGAGCGTCAAAAACATGGGCCAAATAAGGACGCACGCGATGAAAAAGAAGATCAACCCATCTTCAAATATCATCTTCGCAATTCTACTTGTTTGGAACCCTTGTTCTTTTGAACCCACGCCGAGAAGTTTGTATGCGTTGAGCAGAAGGACGACGAGGTCGAAGCACATAGAATAAACGAAGGTAGCGGCGAGCACCCTGTTGTTAGTCGCGGTGATAACACATCCAACAGGATCGACCCAGACTGCTGAGAGGAGCACTCCTGTAAACAGCATCAGAACAGCTCGTCTTCGCAGAGTCCCTGCATACCTTGAAGGATCAAGGACCAATGTCCGAGAATAAGAAGAATCAGAAAGCCGATAATCCAGCGGTTCTGGGACCATACAGCCATCCTGTTTCCGGCCTTAGCTTGAGAAGAAAATTCAAAGAACCTGTGAGACACGTACGTGCGTATGGAGAGGTTGATGCTGGCCAGGCCTACTGCTGCATTGCCTGCTAGCTATGGTGGAGTCGGTCAAATCGAAGAGCATACTCAACAAGTGATCAAGACGCTTACTTGGTTGAAAGTATACAACGCTTGGCAGTTAATTTTTCTGAGGGTTGGACCTTGAATTTGATATCGAGAAGCAGGAAACAGACGTGACATACGTGGTGGTGTCAAGCGCGATCGCACTAGCATAACGAATCGTTAGTGTTGTCCTTGATCAACAGTCCACAGCACCTCACATCCCAATCATTGCACAAAGCAATAGATAGCGACCGGCAAAATAAAATGTCTTGAATTCGCGAATCAGTCCGGAACGCGTCGCGCAACGCTCTAAAATTGTAGCAGACGCACCAAGGGCCAGCGGAATGATTTCTTTCCGGATATGAACTGCCAATCAAATTTGAGGGAGATGAACCACTCGTATCTGAGAAGTGGATGTCAGCGATGGTACGAAGGGAGCAGTAAGATCACATACAGGTAGAGGCCTAACAGGGCATGCATAAACTTGGCGAAGATATCAGCCTCCTTCTGCAGTTCCACTGGTGATTTCCAATCGGGCATGTTGGGGACGTTCAGAAATCACTAGAGAGACCTCGCAAACCAGGCGAGCACTTAAGGCGCGCCAAAAATTAATAGAAGAAGCGGTTGCCGTTTTGGCTGCCGTTTTTGGTGTGCCCATTTAAGGATAAGCTCGTCCCTGCAGGATGTCATTCTCTGACTATGACACTTCCCGCAAGAGTTATTTCGGGAGCATTTTCGTCCTAGTGGCTATCCCATGGCGATAACATTGCTACATGGTCATGGCCTCTAAGGGCTGGGGAGTTGTTGCATGGAGATTTATGGAGATCTCGCTTTGTTTTCGTCTCCTGGGAATATGTTCTAGACTGATGTTGGGCGTTAGTTTGTGCGGAGTAAGTTATTTCCATTTGAGGTTGCAAGTTTGTAACACCTGAGATCGCTTATCTGCACGATACGAAGGGTCATGCTAATGATCCCCGCCAGATGGCATTATGCCCGAACGTAAGTGACTTGCCCCAATGCCTCGCGGCTCGATAGTTGATTTCTCCGCGTGTCTATACGTACAAGATCTCGGATGAGTCAGGAAAAAGGACTTCTATAGCTCCAGAATTCGCTCCTTCGACACCGGGCGACGTGAGTATATTTACCCTGCGAGACGCCGGGGGGTACATCGAGTGGCGCCACGGCAGACGTGACCCAAGTACGGTTCAGGTATACTGACAAGCGAGGCACGATCCCTGAGCGCTAAATCGGCCTATCAGTCGCCATGAACATGTCGGCTGTAGGCGCTTGGTTGGCGGTGTGTGTTGAGCATCTACAGAAGGTGATTGAAGGGAGGTCGTATGTATCAAATGACTCGGGTGCGGATAAAAAAAGCCTCTTCGGTTCCAGGAAAAATCTACAACCTCGCAAACGGCGCAAAAAACGGCGTGCAACAGAAGACAACTTCTGAGTCGCTGCAGGGATCCGATTCGAACTCGCGTAACATACAAGCCTGGGCTGAGTTATCAAGTGGCGCAACTGGACAGCAGTGTTTATAATCCAGAGCTTACAGTGGGTTCACCAGTGGAAATTTAAAAAAAGAAACGAGTGCGCTCAAAGTGCGACTCGTGTTGCAGAGCCTCGGATACGTCCGTAATGACATAAGCCGTCTGGACAAGCATCATCAACTTCCCACAGGCAGAGTTGGCAACGCCTTCAATATTCCACTGAACGCTCCTAAGATAGGTTATGCACTTTGCCTATCACCTCGATCGTCGAAATGTTGAAGAGACATGCTACGTCGGACGAAGTCAGGAGGATGTATGCCTCCGAGAAGCTCAACAATTTTCGATGGATTTTCAAGATTCTCGGCACTCGCTCTTCTTATCTCCTGACTGACGCAGATCGTGCTGCGCCTGACCTTGTGGTACGCCTCGCTGAATTAGGCAAGTCAAGTGTGTGATAATGTGCAAGAATATCGATGTTCTAACAATTCATAGGCCAATTTGCGGACATAGCTTACAGCATTGTACCCTTAAAGTTTCTCTTCGACAACGTCACTGTTCTTCTAGAGGCTGGGTTCCCACTAGAAGGCTACAACGCAATCCAGGGGGCATCCCTCGTAACATCAATCCAAGGCAGTGTCGGCCGTTTACCGGCCATGATAGTATACCGTCCCTCGTTGAAGCAGCTCGTTGTTGCCATTTCGGGGACATCTTCTCTGGAATTGGCTCTACATGACCTTCGCGCTTTGAGGTGTGATCATCCTTCACGTCGTGGCAAAGTACACTCCGGTTTTTGGGCTTTATATAACGGCCTAAAGCTCGCACTCGATGATGCTTTGGAGGATGCCCTTGAGAAACATGACGTTTCCGAGCTCATCTTTACCGGGCATAGTCTGGGTGGTAGCATCTCGTATCTGGCCTGCATGGATTTCCTTTCTGCAGACTCTCTTCATACATCAGCACGTGCACGCACCCTCAGTGTAACACTTGCAGCGTTTGGCGCACCAAGAACAGGGGACACTAAGCTGGTAGAATTCTGGAAGGAGCTAGTTGCCATCTATCGAAGGTCTCACGGTGCAGAGAAGATGATAGAATACAGTGTCAGGGCTTATAACGATGGTATGTCGCTATCCTATTCTCGTACCCGAGTGAGCAACTTCTGATTCGGACTCCCAGGTGTTCCCTCTTTACCACCATTACGACTAGGCTATCGACACTTTGCTGCTGACCCCTTCTATCTCGACCAAACGCGACTCTATCATGTCCCTCATTCGGAGTGCGAGCACGCCCTTTTCGAGACCAAACCTTCTAGTGTAGATGAAGAGAATGCTGTACAATTTCCGAAGGGTGGGCATAACTATTACAATGGTCGTGACTTTGAACGGCATGGACGTCGGATTGGATGGTTACACAAAGCCAATATTGCGGATGGTGGCTGGGAGGAACGGTACCGCAAGCGCCTTTCCAAAACAGACATTTAGTTTGATGTGCCCAATGGAACTATTCGAGATCTTTGCCACCGTGGACAATTCACTAATTGACGATTGTGTTCCTTGCGCGGCACCCTGAATTTGCCCTGAACGAAGGCTTGAAGTGCCATCTTGCAGGGTTATCGCGCCCGACAAAAATTTGGCCTGGGTTTCGTGAGGTATTATTCAGTAGTGGAAGATTCATTCTGGGCAGATCCAGAGGCGAACTCTGGCAACCTCGAAATGAAATATCTGCATTTCAATTAATGTTTCTGCTTTCCCATTGAGACCCGTGCGGAAGCCCGAGTAAACGCACTTAAAAGGCATTCAGCTTGTCGATGACTTTGGTTAGTGGACATTGATGAGATCCTCGATTTCAGACTAGTGGGTCTTTCCCTCGTTCGCCAGGAAAGCAGAGCTATATATACGACGTGTCGTTTCATTCCCAAATAGGCCAGAAATACGGTGGCATACAGGTAGATCGGTATTAGTGCTAATTCATCTGTGGCACGATCTACATGGTATGATAGAGTGGTATTAACCACTCTCAGTTAGAGAGGTGACAATAAACGTATTATTACGACATACATTTCGGGAGTCTAAGTAAAGGACGTCTGGTACGACTAATTAACGTGGACGTGCCGACCGAATTGCATAGAAAATCGTGGTCTCAGGCCATGGAAAGTCACGTAAAGAAAACTGGACATGCAGGTAAGCCGGGGTATTCGTCGTGGCCCGAGGATTTTATGCACTTACCCAGGAATAATTGTACGGCGTTTATGTGTGTCTGCCAAAATCTATTGGACCATAGTCGGTGTGGATTGAGACTTCTGAGACTCACGAGTGATTCTTGGTCCTTGCAGGCTGAGTAAAAAGCAATGAGTAAGTGCCGACCAGTTGCACACAGCGGTGAGGACGTACTGGTGTCCCATTACTTGTATCGTGGTAGAGCGTAGTGGGCGTATGGATGCCAATTGCTTCAGCCCAGGTTCAACCAGTGCCACTGGCGAACATTTCAGACGTCATTCAAGACCACACGTGACTTTTGCGTGGGGAGCTAAAAATAGTGCCTCTCCTCCAGCATCAGGAATCTGTAAATGAAATGATATACCAATATATAGCCTTATCTAGGCATCTTTCGGGATCTGCCTTATCTTT
>JABCKT010000227.1:0-29518 GCA_018858115.1 Tephrocybe rancida
GCTATAGCCAAGTCCCACGCCTAGCCGTCCCACCTATTCAAACCCTTCTACTTTCCGCCCCTTCCGTCGAAGAGCCCGCAGCATCAGTGCACTAAGCAGAACGAATACCTGCCAGTTAGGGTTAAGGTTGAATGCGATAGAACAACACCATCGTCACTACCAGACATCAAATGCTCCTACACCCTCAGTCATGGTCCCCGACCCTTCTGCGGAGGCGTGTCCTTCGCCACCGAACCCGTCGTCTCCCGTCCGCCCCCACCGACGCCCCACATGGCCACCGCAGCACCTCCTCTGCGGCGACGAAGAGCCCCTCACTACAATACCTGCATATAACGTCAAACCCGGTGGATAGTGATTTTTGAATGGGAGGACAGGGTGTTAGGCGGGAGTCGTCCACGATTGGCGAATACGAGTGGAGGTTAAGCGAAATTCTTTATACATCATCGAGTCTCGACACCAAATACCTCCGCCTATCTCGACTGCATCTCCTCCTCCACCGTCGCTCCGGAGCCACACAGTTTCGCGCGGGCACTTCTCCACGATCGCTACAATACATGTTTGAAGCTGCTCGGATGAGTAGTTGGCGAGTGCGAATGGGAGAAAAGGGTGTTAGGCGGGGAATTGAGGACGATCCGCGAATATGAGGGACGATCATTCGCTAGGCCCGAAGATCTTTATCAAGCTCATCGCAATTCAACAAACCAAATCCGCTCGTGAAATCGGCGCTTCGCGACTTCTCCGCCTCGAATCTTAATCCTCCACTGACACGTATAAGCCTCGCTGGTACCCAAACCCGACCTCCCAATTCCACCCGTCGCATGCAACCCCATCGTGCTGTGGCCCCATCCCACCGCATTTCTTCGGGGGAGGAATACCTCATTATGTTGAGGAGATTGCATGCGGGTGCGCTGATCGTTTGATATTCGGACTTCGAATACGAGCTCGGGGTACCCTCCTTCGGTGTGATGAGGTTCATGATCCAGAGTGGACGACCTTTTCTTTTCTCTTATATCATATATTGTCGTCGCCCTTCGGTGCTTGTTGTCACACATAAGGACGTTATGAGTAGAATGACATGGATTGTTTTATGCAAGGCATTGTGTACATGACGCCGGTGAGGCCTACATTAGCACTATTATCGGCATACACATTGATATGGAGTATGCCTTTATACGTCGCTGGCACCCTCGGCCCGCCTTTATCTTGGGTTGGGCAGTCGCACGGTCGCTGTTCGAGACAGGCTTGTGCAGTGGATTGAGAACACAATCAGCGATATCACTGCCTTTGCTCCTCCCCCAGCGTGTCAAAAGGTACCTATCTATTGGGTAAGCGCCCACATGGGCGTCGTTTACGAGGTCCCATAAAGCTTGACCATGCGCCAAGTTTGATCCCCTCCTATTCTATCCCGCTCGACATGACCAAGCCCCCGTACTTCAAATTGCAGGTGTGCTACTTCCCTCCATATTTTTCCCGCACACATTGCTACATCGAGTCGGATGGGATGATCGTACTTTTACAATGACAAAATAAAATCGTAACTCGCCGTCGAACTTGCAGTCCCCGTAACTAGAATAAATTATGGACCCGGAAAATCGGGACCAGGAGATGATTTAAAAAATAAATAAAATAAAATCGTGCTTGCGCTCTTGCCATGAGGGCCTGGAAGTGGGCGGAATTTGGTCAAGATTGCCTCTGTCAAACAATGGTCTCCACGGTACTGTATTCATCAACAGAGATAAGATCGATAAGATTTACAATTGTTTGTCCTCCGACAAGCCCGACCCCGGATGAGTTTTAGTTATTATCCTTCAAACATGGCAAGATCATGGTCGGGGCCCCGCGAATATAGACCAGCGGTTTCTGCTGTGAAGGGATCATAATATATGGCAGTATATTTGTCTATCCTCTCGCTTTGGTGAGTTGTTTTGGTCCGGATCCTAGCTTCCTCTTTACTGACAATTTTGGCGCAGACATCGGGATTGACGGTACCAGTCGATCAAGGCTTTGTCCACTGGCACTCCACAAGCGGAAGACCTCGTGCTTCAGTGTGCTCCCAACTATTTACCCACCGCCCGCCTCCAAACCTTGACATCGCTGGAGAAAAGGATGTAGGGATGCCACACTGGGCCTTTTGTGCTCCCCAGTCCCAGGTGCATCATCACCATATAACTGCTGTTTCCCTTTGCTAACGCTTTCTCAAGCACGATCCGTGAGCGCGTGTCTCTGACCTGTTTGGTACTCCACCACACCTCGCTGCCCCGGTCCATCTCCGAACATCCATCCTCGTCGTCTGCCACCCGCCCTACGCTATGCATGCCCGGCTTCAACTCTTGCGTACACTTGATCTAAAACCCTTACTGCGACTCGACATGTCTCGATTCCCTTTGCCCCTCGGTTTCCTAGTACTACCCGTCCCTTGACGCTCCTCCTGCAGATCATACACCCTTGGAGATGACCAACAGAGAGAAGCTGGTTGTTGCCTGCGCTTGTGGCGAGGAGCGAGACTCGCATTTCAATGTGCTCAAGGTCTCGGTTCGCTGATTATGGTTGGTTGAGCGTCGTCCTTGTCGAGCGTCGCTGTCGTTGGGAGTCGTCTCCGTTGATGCACCTCGTCGCTGAGGCATGCTAATTTGTCATCGTTCGAGCTCGTCGCCTTCACCAACCTTATCCTCATCACCTCGCACCGACACCTATGCAAAACACAGTATTCACCTGTACTAGTTGCTACGCTCCGAGCGTCGGCACCGTGGGCTGACGATAGAAAGAGTGCGACGTTATCATCCGATCTGTTACCAACCATGCAGTCGTCCCTTCCCTCATATTTTCTCCACGACATTTCTCCACGATAGCTCACGACGTCGACCAGTTTTCACGATGGGTATTTCTACGCCTCCGAACACAAGTTGTTGGCATCCGTCCGGCAGGCCGGCCAGCATCTACGCTGGGATTTCCTAGCTCTGAATGTGTGCCCCTGGGGCTCATTGTTCCCGATGGAGTTCAGTGGAAGGGAAGAGTCGTCGTCGTGGGCATCTTCTTGTGGGTGCTCCATGCCAGAATCCCACAACCTCCTACCTCGACGACAATGTCTCCCGCCCTGAAGCTAGGGACACAGCTTTCCAGACACCCATCTCAACTAAACACGCTTGCTCGCGATCCCCAGTGAGCAAGTAAAGAGGGTTTCTCTTTCCTTCGATCATCTCAAATTCGACTCACCAATTCGCGATCCAGCAATAATAGAAGAATAGTCTCCAAATCTTCTGCCCTTCATAACCTCTCTGGTTCATCAACCATCATTCGTAGTCGCTGAGCTGCTGACGCCGCGAGGATGCACCTTAAGCATGCAGACCACCACCTTCGTGCTCGTTCGATTCGAGCACAGGCTTTCCCGAGTAATTCTAGATCTGATGATATTCTTGTGCCGCAGACCCGCCGTCACCTTCGCCGCAATGATCCCTGCATCGAAAACGAAAGTCATAACTGACCAAAACTTGGCTCTATCCCTGTCTTGTCTAACCAGCTACGACTATAAGCAGCCCTGCGTGTGTCCGACCCAGCGCTCGGCTCTACTGTCACAAAGCGCTCCGTTTCTTTTGCTCTCCTTGGGGTCGTCATTTGACGCTTATAGCCTCTCATTTCATACACTGTACACAGGCGGGTGAGCCACCGGGCACCTGCGCTTGGTACTTTAAACGAAGGAGGCTCGGAGACAGTTCGGCCGGGGTCCCTTCCTGGCCCAAAACCGTGCGACCGGGCTCTTCTTGTGCTTACTGTACTCACACAGATACCGGGATGCTCATCGCGAGTCCGTCGTCCCTTTAACACACATCACCTGTATATCACGGAAACTCCGTACAGTTGGCCGTCGGTGCACACTGACTGCTCGAACATGTTGAGCAGGGGGGCGGGGGCTTGTTCGACCTGGGCTCCCGCTGTTACTGACGTGCAGATTCATGTTTTGTGGATTCATACAACAAAAGTCCAACCCACTTGCGTGCAAGAATAAAAGCAACGATACTGAAGTTCATCCTGAACTACATTGCCACCACCATTTCACGACTGAAACGACATCGCATAATTTACGCCACATAAAAAAAACTCCGAGTTCCCGAGCAGCCCGAGTGTGATTTACTTGTCATTCTGGTAAACCTTCCTAGCTTCCGAAATTGTCGAGTGCCTCACTCCCCGTTTTCGCCCTTGATCTATAAACATGACTCATTTTTCAAGGGCGGAATTGGCTCAGTACCGGTCACCGCCCAACTGTGACTCAACCCACTCTGCAGCGCACCGCTCTCGGAATACCAAAGCTGTACGATCTGGTTCTTGTATTCCCCGGAGATGGCTGTTTTCTCCATTTCAAGATGTTACATCAAACGTGCAGTACTTTTCCATTACCAAATGTTTTCACAAGGTACTGATCCAAACACTTCAAGTCCCATGAGATTCAATACTCGTTTTGTTTTGTGGGTAATTTTTACATGATGAACCTCACTCAATATCTCCGAAAGGCGTTCCTACTATCAAACTTCAAATAACCTTTATGCGTTGAATCGTTTGCATCACAGGACAACACAGATGGATTGGGTACGTTCCAGTTCTAATCAAAGCAACGTGTTCCAATGCTGTTGTCGCAATTTGGCTTTCCATTCATATGCCTCGCGGGTTGATCACTGACGACTACGTCCCACAGTCATAACGGTCTCATCGGGACAGTAGTTATCTGCCGACCCTCCGAATCCTTGGGCTTCCTTGTGCGACACACTCACTTACCTCGATGTAGCACTACGAAAAACTGCGGACAAGAGGAATGGTTCACGGTTCACATGAATCTTCCCTGATTCCTGAGTCTTCGCCCAGACCCCGTCTCGGCCTCGCCGGATGCGTGCACTGGAACTGATCCTCGAAGCCAACGGCTTATATGCTATGAGCATCTGTCAAATGAGACGTACGTCTTGAGCACGGTCGGGCAAGTATGACGAGGTGCTACAGGAATGTTGTTCTAGGGTACGCACCGTGACTAACTCGAGTACCAGTGTCTGACTTTTGTTGATAGGATGTGGGCTTTTCCGCTGTCTGTATGCTCCCTTTTCTTCGAACAACCACTTCCTGGACCAGGACTGTCCGCAATCAGGTCTGAGGGGCAAATCCAAATATCATGGGCCCCCGAACCTGGCGACCCAGACTCCATGACCCTGGTTCTTCTCAAAAGCTTCTCTTTGACGTCCTGGGGTTTGGGCGAAGGCATTGACATATCCATGCAAAATATAACATGTTATCTACCGGCCATTCCTGGAAGGTAATGATTCTGGTCCATTCTCAACAAGTCGATTCCTGTATAATTGACAAACCTTTCAGAGAATTCTATTTTGTACGGGCAGTTAGTAATGCGTGAGTGGTTGTCTGGGCACTTGAATTGGATCGAATTGACCCTTTCCATCCCATAGTCGAACTTTGGCCCAAACCCCAAATTTCCCTGTGAATTTTGCATCCAAGGCAACTCGCAAGTACAATCATTGATTTGCGTTGATGTGGTATAGTTCTCAATTTTAACTAGTGTTCCTCCTCGTGCGAGTCCCTCCGCAGTACCCGGGACGATGACCACAACTGTGTTCAGTGCTGTGGGCTCACCACCACGCTCTATCGGCAGTACCGCTGCTTCGACAACAAGTCCCTCTGAGCTCCTGGAGCGGGCAAATTCCAGTCATTTGACAGCAATCGTCGGTGGAATTATGGCAATACTGGTCATAATTGTCCTCACACTAACCACATTCTTCTTGCGTCGATTTTGGCGCTATCCTAAAAATTCTTTGAGTAATGTAATGCATCCATTCACTCATGATCCCCAGTACTTGCAGCCTGAGGGGAGAAGTGGTGAGTTATATGTATGATTGCCAATCTCTCTCCCTCTACTAATCTACTCGCAAAAAAAGGTCGAGCTGTTTCAGATGTCCGCAGGCAAAAGCTGGAGAGGGAGGCAACACCTGTAACATGCGAGTCCGGTGCGGGTTTACATCGGGAGAGGGCTGATGGGGCTAGTAACCTCCATGAACATGCGCATCATGGTTTTGGAATCTCAGCAGCAGGGGGGCGTTTTTGGTCATCCTACTCAACTCCAGCCTCCACCTGACTACTCAGTCATGGCCTGACGAACATATGAATACTTTTTTTTTCAACGCGTACGCTGCGTACACCTAGTACCTACTCTATCTCTCACAAGGACTGACACGGGCTTCATGCTTACCGAATCCAGGATGCATGAAGTTTTGATTTGTAAAAGGACACAATTTGTTATTTCGATGTTACGGGAGGTACTTATGATAATTTGAACGTTGATTGGATGGCCTAGTAAGTCGGAAAATGACATTGTTTACGCGCTATTTACGCGTCGAGATCACAAGATCGAAACACTGAACTTAAAGTTTCAGTTGGGATGTGAACGGAAGTAGGGTTCCGGTGTAAAGGGCGAGATTTTGGTTTCAATGTTTGTCCGGCACAGTGTGTACAGTGGTAAACGGCCCCGCTACTGCCAGACAAGCTTCGTCATACTGCAGTTGCCAATATGTGCCCCGTGGATACCGCTTCCTTCTCTTCCAGGACTTCACCCCGGATCTGAGGGGGTCTCATCTCAGTTGACATCAATGTTGGACAACTGGGAAAGCAACTACTGATCGAAAACTCTGTGGTTGCATCCGAGGCGGATCCAACGATTTTCATGGAACCGGCGGTACTCACGAGGTTCTTCTTGAACGCAATGTTTAGTGTGCTGCCATCTGGATCCTGTTGTATTTGTAGATTTTCGAGAGCGAGTGCGAGTGCCTGAGTATCCCTGTTGATAGCGCGAACTACGCGACGCGAGTCCAGGCTGGCGGGTGTCAGGAAGATAGTGTCCGAGTTAAGTATAACACAGATGAGACCTACTTGGCGAGGAACGAGGCGGCGCACACTGTTCGTAATTATTTTAGCATCAGGCTGTGGTTGGATTGTGGAGTCGACCTACCAGTACCTATGATGACACTACAAAAGAGTTGGGCAAAGTTTGAGCCGAGGATTGCAAACTAATGATATTTGTAAGCACGGTGTCTGTGGATAAGAATTTGCCGTACAGTAATGAGCTCAACCAGAGCGAGGATACTAAGGGACGTGAAGATTGTTAGTGCGCCTCAGACGTAGCATTTGCACAGTAAAATAACCTCGTAAGCAATCCTGTACTCATAAGATATTGTGTCATTATCTTAATGAGCCAATTCGTCCTAAAGATTAATTAGATTTAGAAACTGTGTACGGGTGAGTTGCATATAAAGTTACCCAGGAAATCCAGACCTGTGGCGATGGAGGAACACAACTTGTACCACAGTGATCATGAGATCACATGTAACGGTGACTATACCCCACGCTGTCGTAATCGACTGAATGGCTTTGTAGCCTCAGATTAACAATATCAGAGGCATGACATACCTTAGCGGATGCGAACTTTGCAAAGAAAACAAGAATATAGGCCTTCGACATGCACATGAGTCCCAATCCTAAGTATCAGCCATTGAGCAGATATCAGGGGCAAAAGGCGTGAAAATACCAAGTTGTGCAAGTGCAAGTACCAACTGTGTGTATACAGTTCTCGTGAAATCAGGATTGGAGAGGAATGTCTGGCTACCCACGATAAGGGCGTATAAGGTCTGGCTCTTGGTCACTGTTGAGATGTGTAGCAATTGAGGGGCAGTTCGAATAGGATCATTGTGTAGACTGACATAGGAGGGTACGCCTGGCGTAGTATGCTTGAGCAGTGAATGCCGAAAGTGTCTGGTGTCGTAATTCTATTTCAGACCAGTGGACCGACAGCCAGTTTCTCAAACGCACAGAAAGCCCCAAGCACAGCGGCCATTCCCTGTGTAAGGTTGATCAGCTACTCCGAGTTCGGGGGATTAAACAAAATACTTCTTACCAAGTTGCGACCCCAATATTCTCGATGATACCGAAGGATGTTACAAGATAGTAGTATATCATCTTGCATACAAGAATCCTGTTTTCAAGGCAAGTCTTCAATTTTTATGGACAACAAACAACGAGAGACACTTGCGCATTGAGAAGCTGTAGAAATCTGATATACCATTAGAGTCAGACATGCGTTCAATGTGGGAGTACCCTCTACCCCATCCAGGCCACCTGTGAAAATAGTTGAGTTGCAACGGTCTGTATCATGGGCAGAGCGAGTGCATACCAGGAACTTAGTACCTCTAGCATCAGAAGGGAAATTGACGTAGTACTGATAGGTCAATATACAAATCAAGCCAAAAAGCCTGACAGCCCTAAGCAAGGCCTCGAGCCAAATAGGGATGGGACTGCATACCAGGTGTTGACCATGCCACCAAGAAGGATTCCCCCCAATATCGCGTCAACTTCCCTCATATTCGATGCCAAGCGGAACGAGATTGGGAGGGGATTAGGATCGATGCTCTGAACTGAAGCTGGCAGTTACAGGTCAAGCCCGAACATTTTGTACTACACCGTTCGGGTCGGAGATCTACTAAAATATCATGATAGGAACAGTCGACAGATTTACTGATCATCTAATCTTGGTGATTTTGTTGCAACTGGAAATTTTGAGGAATAGCGCCCGACAATTAAGCAACTGAACCTACGCTTTATGGGAGGTTGCGTTGAAATCGCGCCACATGGACAGGCTTGCTCAGATCTCTTTCCACCCGAGGCACATACAAATATGTACATGATCATCAAGGTCGACCACGTAACATCACCAACATATCTGGTAAATGATATCGGCACTTATTCGCTCCTTGTTCCAGAATATAGGTGCTGGGGAGTCAAACAAGACCAGAGCGAGATTGCATGCCTGAGATTATTGTTCCATGTTGTCATGAGGTCAGTAGCATTGATGGTTGTGTGGCGCCATGAGTTGAGAGAAAATGCTGAACAAAAGCACTAGAAAATTATGCAATGGGCTATCGCAAGAAATTCAATGCGGTCCAAAAAGAGACAGATTTGTCGGCGCCAAGGCAGTAATTGTGTATCGGAAAGATTTCAGAAATCTGTCGAAGTGCTTGCAATTGCAACTGAGTAGTGACGATTTTAGTGTTAGTGCGATGACAATATAAATAGATCCTCCCATCAATAGTGCCATGGCAGTCAATCGAGTACAACTCTGTCAAGTACTCCAGGCGTGAGTACGAGCATTCAGATTTGGAGGGGGAGGATGGTTACCTCATACCGGAGCGCGAGGCAGATCAGCCGCTCATCCAACCACATGGCGGTGCGATGAGATCTGTTAGATTGCTCGGATGGGACTTTCAACATCTTACCAAGCCGACCTACAATCTCAGGATCAAGGTCCTGACAAGAGAACACTATGCACCGTGCTCACTCATTGCCCCGCCACAAGGAAAGGATTGAATTGCTGGGAACATCAACAGCCCATGTAACAGAGTGATATATGACACAGTCGATCGTTCCATATGAGATTGTCGCGAGGTTTTTCGAACATCCGTTGTTGGTGCTTTGGTCCGGCCGGTTGATCGTGCTAAAACACGTTGATCGGGCATATGGCATAGAGAAATGGAACAAGAAGTGAGCTGTGACAGTTGTGACCCCAGTCACAAGTCCATCTTTTTCTCCAACCTTGCTCCAACCACCGCACAACATTCGTATGGGCCCCCCAACATATACGACAGTCTGCACGTGTCAGATGCGCTTTTGAACAACTTCGACGGATAGACGACAGTTTAGCGTCAAAGGCCGGGATATCATAGCTAGCGGTGGGCTCTACAGGTGCAGGTGCGCATTTTCCAACTTCTTCGCTGATGTGTAGTCCGAACAGCAAACGCAGGTCCTTTCCAGGGTCCCACATCGCACTCGACACCAATCAAAATCCACAACCATACACGTCACGGTATCCTTCCCCGCCTTCCAGTCAATTTGTGGTCCCTCTGTCTCCGTTCGATCGAGCTCGCTCCTTGCCACCTCCAGACACTCCAGTCCCTGCTCACGCTCCCCCTAGCCCACGATCTGCGCTGTGACTTGTCAAGCTCTCAAATTCTCGACTCCAGAGCTCCCCGATGTCAGATGCTCTTGACCATCCTACTCCATCGCGGACGACTTCTAGTTCCACCCTATGGGCCTCCCGGCCTCAGTCCACCCCAAAGACCCCAGCTCAAGCCTCCCTCGGGTCAGGTTATGCCTGTCTTCACGACCCAGACGTGTCTCCTAGCTCCCGCCGTCGCCACTTGATCCTCGCCATACCCGAACCCATATCGTTTATCGACCTACTCCCTAAGACTTTCGCACCCAAAGCATGGACACTTACCCAACTATAATGTCGTCCCTGCCTTTGTCACTTTTCGCCTTCCTCGTGTTTACCTGGATCACGCACTGGCCGTGGACGCCTTTCAACTGTTATGTTCCATTGATAAGATGCAGTCGCGCGTCCGAGCCCGACCTCCCTACCCATGCACTCCCCGTCTCTCAGACACTTATGCGTCAATATACCACACGCAACCCAGCTACTCTTCCACGCGATCGCTATCATGCCTTCCCCATGTACAGCTGTCAAAGTCTTTCGTGGAGCGTCGGTTACATATCGCACAGTGACACCCGCCCTACTGGCCTCAACCTAGCTATAGCCAAGTCCTACGCCCACCCGTCCCACCTCTTCAAACCCTTCTACTTCCCGCCGCTGCCGTCGAAGAGCCCACAGCATGAAGTGCACGAAACTGAACGAATACCTGTCAGTTAAGGTTAGGGTTGAGTGCGATAGAGCCACACCATCGTCACCACCAGACATCAGATGCTCCTCCACCCTCAGTTATGGTCCTTGACCCTTCTGCGGAGGCGTATCTCTCGCCACCGAGCCGTCCTCTCCCATCTGCCCTCACCGACACCCCACATGGCCGTCGCAGCACCTCCCCTACGGCGATGAGCCACCTCACTACAATACCTGCATATAACGTCAAACCAGGTGGATGGTGATTTTTGAATGGGAGGACCAGATGTTAGGCGGGAGTCCTCCACGATTGGCGAATACGAGAAGAGGTTAAGCGAAACTCTTCATACATCATTGAGTCTCGACACCAAATGTATCTGCCTATCTCGACCGCATCTCCTCCTCCACCGTCGCTCCAGTGCCCCACGTTGTCGCGCGGGCACTCCTCTACGGGTGCGAAGAATTGGCTCACTACAATACATACTTGAAGCTGCTCGGATGAGTAGTTGACGAGTACGAATGGGAGAAAAGAGTGTTAGGCGAGGGAATCGAAGACGATCCACGAATATGAGGGGAGATCATTCTGCCGGGCCCCGACGAGAATCTTTATTAAGTCTCTCGTCGCAGTTCACCAAACCAAATCCGCTCGTGAAATCGGCGCTTCGCGACCTCTCCGCCTCTAATCTTAATCCTCCACTGATACGTATAAGCTTCGCTGGTTCCCAAACCCGACTTCCCGTTTCCACCCCATCGCAAGCAACCCCATCGTCCTGTGGCCCCGTCCCATCGCACTTCCTTGGGGTAGGAACACTCCATTATGTCGAGGAGACTACATGTGGGTGCGCTCGTTTGAGATTCAGACTTTGAATTTGAGCTCGGGGTACCCTCCATCGGTGTGACGAGGTTCATGATCCAGAGTGGACTACCTTTTCTTTTCACTTATATTGTATATTGTCGTCGCCCTTCGGTGCTTGTTGCCACACATCTGGGCGTTATAAGTAGAATTCATGGATCGTCGTTTTATGCATGGCATTATGGACATGACGCCGGTGGGGCCTACACAATGATTTTTTAATTTCGGAATTCAAATACATAGAGTCAATGTTTGTGGTTAGATTTCCCAAGGAATTACTGTGATGGAGGTCGTATAGTACTTATCAAGCACCAGATCCCGCAAAGTTCTGCATTGTTTATTACTCCAACTTCCCATAGCACCATCACAACCCACAGCTTCAAGTCCATTGGGATGAGCGCATCGGACAACGTCCTTACTACTTATGAGCTGTTACCTTACATCTTATCCCTTTCCACTCAAGATTCACTTGTAAAAGGAATGCGTTGCCTGCACATACTGGGCCACAGTGGGAAAACCAAATTTATGGCGAGTATCGGAAACATGGCGCGATCTCGAGAGACTGCTGCAATTACTCGTACCACTAATAAAGAACAAAGGCAGATCCGTAGTGAAGGTGTGTATTCAGTGATAAGAATCTATCTCTGTGAGTGGGCTTACAGATTCCTCGCTTCCAGGTAGTCACCCCCACTGACACCAATTGGGACAAATTTCTTGAGTATAGCAGCTTTGTCCGCCGGTCGTCTACGTCTTCAGCCAACCCCAGGATCCTATATCATCGCTATCCTCCGTTTAATTTCGACAACCTCGTATGCTTGTGTCGCTTTTCCCAATCGCTAGTCATTTGAATGTCCCGTCAAAGGCCATCTGTTCCAGAGCTCTGTTTCTTTCTTACACTCAAAAAAATTGACGCATTGAACTATAAACTTCGAGGGTCGCTGAGAAGGCGAGGAGCCGGTGAAACGAATGAGTCCTATTTAGGAATTATTCTCCTTGCGTCATCTCGAGCTACGGAGGCTTTACGCTGTCGACAAACTACCTTCGACAACTCCCATCCTTGACATATGATATCCGTCAAGCACTTTCCAATTGGTCAGCCCTCAAAGCAATCCGAGACGGTTCAGATGGAAGTGCCCTTCCTGCATATGGGATCACTCTGACCTTCCTTCTGTAGGGCGAGGTGGATATCCAAACTTGAGGAGTTTATTCTCTGGGGATGCACATACACACTGTTAAAACTTCTAGACGACGAGAACTTCCCCTCCAGCACCCAATCGTTAGCTATCGAGAGTGTCAAATGTGGTGACTATCGAATATCACGAGGTTCTGATACCAGTGTCCAGATCGGCTCAGATGGCTGGGCCATTTGTCACCTCTCATGGTGGACAACCCTTACCCTGCGCCCGTTCGACTCGAGCGGGGGCTAGCCGAGTACGCTGTAAGATTTCTGTAAGTCGAGTGTACGTGGGTAGACATTGGATAGATAGTGCGATTGCTCACCACCGTGACAAGAGAAAGAGGAAGCAAGGGCCCCTCTGAACCCGGCCCCTGCGCATTACAATGCCACGGCCCACTAGACGGGTGTTGGCTTTTTGTGCGCCACACAACGGCCCGCTCAGATACTTCACCCGTAAATCATTCTTCTGAAATACACATCGACCGTACCTCACCCGTTGACTGGTGATATTGATGGAACCATCCACAGTGCTCGAAGACATAATCTCCCCCACGCTCGGTCGACTCGAGAGGAGGGTATATTGTTCGTATACTTTTGTTGGCGGAAGACTTGGTAATTCTGGACATGCGCCAACCAATTTGATTAAAAATGAACGTAGATTGTATCAAGACGGTTGTAGGATGACACAGCACATTGGTTCACAAAGAGCATCGAGAGCAGTAGGAGTCAGAACCACGATCTACTGGGTTAGTGCCGAGCGTTAGGATGAGTTACCGCCCAACAAGCTCAGGAACAGTGAGGAAAAATAGAAAATTCCATGGACATACGTAGGGCTTCTTCAAGATTTGAATTTCATAATATATGTAGGTACACGTACGTTCTACAGAGGAGCGTCAAGGGCTATCACTGTATACAGTTACGGATCTATGTAATCTAAGTATACTGACAAAGAGCCGACATGCGAAGCCAAGGTCCGGTCCCGGTCTCCCATAAAATTTGATCTAATCCCCCGGCCGAACTATACCCCATCCACCCCCTCCCCAAGGACCCTCCTAACCTCCCTAACCTCACCCAAACACCTCTCAATCTCCCTCTCGCCCTCCCCCCTCCTAACAACCCTCTCCATCGCCTCCACCTCCACCTCCTCCTTCTCCACGTCACCCTCCGGACTCTGTATCGCATACCACAGCTTCTTCTTCTCCTCTTCGACCTGTGTGAGTTGTGTTAGGTGCGTGCGGAGCGCAGCGTGGCGGGCCTGGAGGGCGAGACGCTGGGTGGTAAGGTTGCGGTGTTGTTGAAGGAGGTCAGCGAGAGGAAGTGGGGGAGGGGAGAAGGGATTGGCGTGGGCGGCGGTAAGGGGTGCAGCTGGAGCTGTGTGTGGTACTGCACCGCCTTGAGGTGTGCCAGGCACCCTAACTTGTGCGGGTGGGTCCCCGGGCGTGACTACTGGATTCCCGTGGGGTTCAGCAAGCCCTTCCACCAGTTGTGGTGGATCAACATCCATGGCCTCATCACGAGGCGGCACTGACGGACTTCAGGGTCCAGGCAACGCTAAACGTGGACCTGGTACGGTCGGCCTCGATGATGGGAGTTTATACTCTTCTACCACAACGCGGATTTGCCTATGAACATCAATAGTGTGAGATGCTGTCTGTGGACTGTGATCGGTGTGCAACGAAGCTCGGGGCTGATTAAATGATGACAGGCGGGTTGAGAGGTTGGTATCTGGGATAGATCTGTAGGCAGAGGTTCTCGTGGAGTGGAGTCGGATACCAGTCAGTGACGTATATTCACGACTATAATATCTACCAAGCCGCTGTTGGTTGGGAGGAGGAAGGAACATTAACTCCAGGTCATCGTCATCCGGGCTCAGCAATCACTTTCTTCAACAAGAGGATTTGTGGGGAACGTTGTCGCGACGAGTCATCCTCGATGAAGAAGGCTCATTGGCCATGGCTGTGGACGGTTATGTCCCACATAACACGTGCGAGTATGGGCCATTGCGAACATGGCGTGGCCGAGAACTAACTTCTAAGTAGGATCGTTGTTGGTATACACCATGAGTTACGTAATTTGTCTAACCCTCTCTTGCATAAATCAACGCAGGTTGTCAAACTCTGATATTATAATGCTTGGTATATACCAGGTTCCTAGTGACCAACAACGCCTTGATAGCATGTATTATAAGCCGACATATTTATATGACATTCCTACACATCCAAGGAACCAAAGATTCGGATGGGAGCGCCTAACCGCAGCCTCGTCATAACGAGGATAGGCATCAAATAGCTATATATCTGTGAAGGGGTATCAGGAAATCATGATAGGTGCAAATTCATGAAATGGCACACATCGAGGTCTGGTGGCCTGGCATGAGTAGAAGGTAGACTACGGGAAAACTACAGACAGGACACTGAGCTCGAGATAAAACCCGAATCTAATAACTCACCTGAAAATTGCAAAATCTCACGACGTCTTCCCCTGGAAACCATTTGTATAGCAGGTACTCTGTTATCGGTTTCGTGACGACCTACGGTCGAGGGTCGTTACTTTCCCATGAACGAGGTTCAGGAAACACGGTATTCATTGCCTCGTCGCAAATATATTATATGCAAGAGCCATAGTTCCAGAGCGAGGCAAACTCAATAAAGTCGTGAATGTTGTTAGCTGGCTAAGATGAGAGCAAAACCTCGAACATGAGTGGGGCTTAGGGCATCGGTGGCTTGCAGGGGTCGTGTTGGTAAGTAATATATATAGATTTGACACCTATAGAATTTTGTTGTCAGATGCACAAAGGACTAGCATGTCAAAAGACTCACCATAATGTCCCACACATTTCCTGCTCCTCATACAGCCTCCTGATAATCCCAAGAGCTTCCACCGACCTCCTGGTATCGGAATTCAGGTCTCCGAAAAGTTCATCCATCGCGGATTCTCTCAGTTGCCAGCTGGAAGGGCACGGGGGGCTCCATGCCCCTCGGATGGCTCCTAAATTCTTGAAGGGTGCAGTAGCAGTATACTCGCACCCGCTCAATGAGAAAAGAAGGATTTCGAGAGCCACGATCCTAAGTTGAGGTCGTGGTCGACGGGTGGGATGTTGACGGGATGTCGGGATGCGGTTGGGGTTGGATAATCGCAACAGAGTAGCGGGAATCACAAACACAACTCATCACTCGACCATAATTACAGATACAAAGTAGTGTCCTTATCACCTGAAACTTTGCATGATAAGAGGCAATTAAACCCGAGAGTGTGAGACATGGAAGTACAGCGCAAGTAGCGCCACGAGCGGGAGCAAATAAAATTCTACAACACGAGGCGCGCGGACATGGCGGATATGTCAGCAATGATGATAGATATCCGAACTAGAGCCTTGGAAATCGACAGCCCCTTCTTTTTGCACGATCCAACAAAGCTGCTCCATGCTCTGGGCATCGAGACCCCCCCACCACCATCCTCAGACCTTAATTCGACAGATTGGAAAAAATATTGAATGTTAGCGTATGTCGGGGGTCTCCCATATAGAAGACTTACCGACACGTTCTAAAACCACACTGCTCTAGCTAAAGCTTCCTTAGTATGTCAAGGGCCCCACCGACATCCTCGTATCGAAATTGGTAGGGACGGCGCTGGGGATATTCTTCACTTTCTTCACTTCACTGATAGCGAATCCCACCCCAAATCGCCCCCGTTCATCCTCCTCGCCTCACACCAAACACTCATGGGATGATGGGGCACCTCTCCACTTGGACGCCCCAGCGTGCTACCAAATTCGTGATACTGGCGGTGGGGATGCACAAAACCCTCATCATGATGAAAATCGGCCGGAGGTGGCCCAAGATCGTCCTCCTCGTCGCTCCTAGATCTCGAGCTAGAGCTGGTGCGGCGGGCCACGCCTCACTCCCAGTCATCTGAACGCCTCCAGAACAGGTAAGATCGGCAGTGTGGATGTGTTTCATCCCCATCGTTGTGAATATGACCTCAGTTCAGGCCTTGGTCCCTATGGAAATTGCAGTAGTCGACTGCTGGGGGCGGCGGGCATGCCGAAGTCCCAGCACCTGCGCACGCCCTAAAACACCCATCATCCCGGCTGCTGCTGTGCGCATCCCCCCTCATCGCGGATACCACGTTGGTTGAGCTTTGGTCCTTGCGCAAATCGCATTATTCGATAACCGGCGGGAAGTGGGCACGCCTCTATCCCCGGTATCCAACGTGCACCCAAATTCGTGGGGCTGGCGGCGGGGATGTTTATACACCTCTTCACCCCAAAAAAACTTATTTTAGATGTCCCACACCCTCTTCCTCTTCCTCTTGCTCGCGCTTCCCAACCCCTCGTTCCTCTGCTCCAAATTCTGGGGTAAGTCCGTGACACTTGAAATGGGGGTTACTCAGAACCTCTCTCGTCGCGAAGGTCTGGTCGTGGAGGGCCATGATTCGTCCTAGTCGCCTCATGCCAAACTCGCGGTGAGGTGCGAGGCATGCCATCCCCTACCACCCAGGGGGCTCCAGAATTCGTGAGACTCGCGGTCGCTCCTACATATCAAGTCTTCCGTGGTCCATGAGTCGCGCTGTTCCCCACAAACCTCGACGGGTGTGTAGGTGTGGGAGATATGCCCGGATTCCCCCATTCATCCGTACGCCCTGGGACCTCCAACAAACTCTCGCTGCCGCTACCGACAACCTCCCTCATCGCAAGTACGTAGCCGCAGTTGATCCGTGCCCCGACCGTCCCAGTCGCTTCATGCAAAGACTCGAGCGGGATGGCGGGGCGATGCATGCCTGAGTCCCGGCCAAGAGGAAGTTCCTAAATTCGCGAAACTCCCGGTACGCATTGCCCTTGCCCCACTCCCTCGTACCTCCCAATCCCCCTGCCCATTTCGAGTGGGTAGTGACACAAAAGACCATCTGATTAGGGCGCCCCAGATTTTACCGGACTTGCGGTAGGGGTGGATGAGGGTCGTATCATGAGGGATATCGCGTCGATACGGGCCCTGGGACGGTGTGACTGTCGTTGGGCGGGTGGGAGCGGGTGTCGGGCATGCCTCGATCCCTGACCCCCTGCACAGTCCGACATTCGCAAAACTCCCGCTGCGGCCCTATAGGATCCTTCCCACGCCGAACATCGAGTCAAAGCAGCCCCCAGTCTTACTACCCCCTCCAGCTAACTTGACGGCGTGGTATCACATGCCCCAAAACAGCCCCTCCCTGAGACTTTCGCTGAGGGTGGATGGATGTTGTCTCGTGAGGAGCATCGTATTGATATGGGTCCTGGGGGTGCGTGGAAGCGCCAGCGAGGGGGGTGAGGAGGGAAGTGGCACGTGATATTGTGGTGGGGGCTGTAAGGTGGGATGTAGTGGGGGGAGGACCTAGGAAGGGTGGTGTGGATGCGCGTCAGGTATGGAGGGTGTGGTGATAGGCGTGGTCCAGTGAAAGAATCGGAGGTGGGCTCGACTTTGACGAATGATATTCGGGCGGAGGAGATGGCTGAAGAGAATAAGATACAGGTGAGATGTGGGCGGTAGAGGCAGACCCGGGAAGTACGTACCGCCTGTAGCGAGCTTCGGCTCTCCCTGAATGAATTTCGGCGCCGGTGTGGACCTGCGAGTAACAAAGAGGACGTCGTTGGGAGGAGATTCGGTGCCAATCATCAAATAGCGGGGTATTTTAGGTACAGTGGAGGGGGCTGGTGCCCTACAGAATGTTCGTTAGTTTCGTGTGGGTGATACGAAGGAAGGGAGCGGGAGCATGCCCGTGCTGGAGTCCGTCATGGAGCTCGAGCTACTGCTACAAGTCAGAAATTAATATACAGTGCGTTGACAGAGGCACTAACATTCCAACTCGCCTCCACGAGCCATGCAAGTCGTATCCATATCCCATCGCGCAGTAAATCCGCGCGGCGTGTGGTCGAGAGAGGCCAAGTGATAACGATGACCAAACTATACCAAATACAGAGGCCAACCACATCAGTGTCTCCGAACAGCGTCGAGCGACCACATGCCCTTCATCTCTCCCTGCCACATTTCTACTCTCTATTTCCCTTTCTTGCTCTTTCTTCTCGTTATCGAGTCGGGGGCTAGCAGATAACGATCCAGACCAAACCCATCGAAAATGGACTGATTTTCCATTATCTGATCTGATCTTATCACAGCCGCCCGAGAAGAAGCGCCACCCATTCCCAAGCCTTGTTCCCAAAATTATTCCACTGATCATGGCAGACCCTCGACGCTGAGTTTCATAACCTCATCCCACATCGGTGCTAGTATTCACCACGAACCAGCCATCCTCGAGCGACGACTTGATCTACCTCATTTGGAATCGGTTCAGTGCCCTCAAATGCTCTCCTCCTTCATTGGCCGTTTTCCTGCTGCCAAGCTCCTCGATCATCTTGAAGACAAGGCTGAGCACTCGAATCCTGTGACAGGGACGAACCTCTCATGTACGTATGAAGGAGGGGGTGACACCTGACTCACCCACAAGATCGGTTAGGCCTAGTAAGCGTGCATCATTCATTGGCTTCCGTATAATCCTATACATTCTCGTTGTTGATGCATGAAGTCACGGTTGAGTGCAAATCTTTCGGTCTCCAAATCCGAACGAATGCACCACAGGAGTCTTGATTTTGGGGCACCGCCAACCGAAGAAGATGTTGTGTATGTGACAGATAATCATCGACTGTTGCTAAATTTTATGGATGAGTAAAATACGTGGGGTCAGAATAAGTGAGTTCTCGCCTCGTTTTGATGAAGCCTCCCTTGAATCTTCTTCTTTATCAGTCCTCGTGTGAATTATAAAAATAGATGAGATTGTTGCATTGGACTCCTGGCAGGCGTACAAGCTTGAGAACTAAATCGAATCCTCCATCACCTGGGCCACAATTCGGGTCAGTCTCCCCTTGATCGAGATTTCTAGTTACAAGTTGATCAGGTAGTCGGGTGGATCTCATCCTTCCCACAGCCCCCATCTAACATAAATGTGTTTCATACTTCTAGGTCATATAAGATGTTGCTGGGTTCTCTGAGGTAGTGTCAACTAGCCATGGATTATTCTCTCCAATCGTATTTGGAAACTTTCCATAGCCAGCTGGTATGGTCAAATCTTCTGTGTTATTTTGCGGAATTGGCTCTCAATGCCCTTGTTTACGGTCAGCAAAATCTGTTTTGGTTTTTACCAAGTTGAATTGAAGTGTTTTCCCAGGAATGTTATTGCCTATATTCTTTGTCGCACTGTTTCAGCTACTGTATTTCTTTTATCGCAAGGTAGTAGAGCTGACCTAATTGGACCCACATATAGGAAGCGTGGACTGGACTCTAATGGGAGGAAATTCCTGCTCTGTGTCTGCATCCTCAATTTTGTGCTTGTCTCCATTCTTCTGGCAACTAATACCACATTGTCTATCCTGAAATGGCTAGAATGGTCCCCAGCATGCTTCATACTTGGCAGTTGGCATCATCTTGACAGGGGCCTAGCATCATTAATAAAAACAACCTCAGTGGTTTTCCTGGTGAGTGTTTTTCCACAAACAAACTGGCCATCCCCTTGCAGGATCTGATACATGGTCTAAACCCTGCACAAAGGTTCTTTTGAGTGATGCTGTTGTCCTTTGGAGAGCATGGATTCTGTGGCCATGCCAGAGATGGATAAGGATGTTTATTTGTCTCATGATGTTGGCCCTAGCAGGTGCATATACTGTTTCAGGTGTCCTTCATTCAATAACAGTCTATATAGGGCTCTCTATCATTGATCTTCACTCTGACCTAAGGGCAGCTGCAGATCTAACCTTAGCATTCCCTTGGGATGTTAGCACAGGTTCTAGTGGAAATCTGCGCTATTTTTTGCCTGTGTCAGCTGCTGCAAATGGTGTAGCAACTTGCTTGATTTTAATCAAGTTCTGGTATGGATGAGTTTACATTTTCTGCATACACAATTATCTCACATGCTTTCCCTCTTTAGGCACCATCACAAACTCACCAAAGCCTTGCATCACAACAGACAGTCCTATGTGGAGAAAGTTCTGATTTTCCTTATGGAATCCGGTGCTATTTACTGCACATTTCAGGTGATTAACACAATGCACCTTCTGTTAGTATCCATTATGTGTCTGACAAAAGTGAAAGATTTTCAACACCTCTTTGTCCTATTGTCCTTCGCACAATAATTATAGTCTCTGCAATCTTTATATCAAATTAATTATTCGCGATGTCTATTACTTTGTAACAGTAAGATCTACTCAGAGGCTGAATACAGCCCCATCATGCTTATTTTCTTCAGGCAGCCTACCCATTGATGGTCATTCTCTTTGTTAATGCCAGCAGTAGCATTGATGAAACCTTCAGTCCACCAACTGTGCCACATCATGAACTGGGCAGTGGGATTGGGCAGGATGGCATGGTTGTGGGGTCAAGTGACACCTTGGCATAAACTGTAGGGTGGCAGATGAGATTGTTCAGTTGGTTCAGTCATAGGTGATGAGTAGTGGGAGCCTGCACACTTACTTTCCCACACCCCATGATGCTCCTACACAGACCTATGGTATGATATGATATGTGATTGAATGGAAGTGGCATGAGTCCTACTTTCCTCTAGTGCTTCAAGGGTTGCAGTGACTGGAAAATACTGCAAACTGACTGGACTGCAACTGCAAAAGACTGGACTTCAAGTTGCAGTTGCTAGGATTTTGACAAATTTTGCAACTGACTCTGACCATTTGCAGCTGGTTGCAACTACTGTGCACATAGATGCATTCTAGCCCCTTCAAATCCATCCTTTGTACATCCAAATTGGAAAAGAACTGATGGAGTCATGACCAAAACAATCCTGGTTGTGGTCAATTTGTATGCTCCCCACTTTTTTAAACATATCTCAGTGATTGTAGCTGTGGGGCAGTAATGGGTATTACCCTCATCATAACAAATGTTGGGTTGACAAGTGCCATGGCAGTGATCTTAGCTGCCAGAGGTGAATCTCATGTTGGGATAGGTCACTATGAAGGCTGGCCTGGTTGTCAATCAACTGACACCAGGTTGAAAATTATAGATCAACCAGAGTTCTGGTTGATCTTTAGGTTGACAAGAATCAACCTTAGGTCCAGGTTACTCTTCAACCCAACAATATCAACCATTGGTTGGTTGAACATTGCTCGTCCATCAATCTGTCAAATAGGTTGATTCCTAAATTCAAAAGCGGTGGGTATTTGGGTTCAGAGCTAACTAATAATGGAATTTATACAAGACTGCCATTCGTTGAGGTCAAGATAACAATGTTCACACAATCATACAGCATTTCATAATTCATTGAGAGTCTTTTGAGATGGAACCAGGAAAACAGACAAGTCCTTTGAATCTCTGACACAAACAATAGTGTTTCCATCCACGTGATTAAGTTCAACTTTTTCCTCAACAACAACTTCAACCTCAAGAGTTTGCTGTCTCAGGTCCCCTGGCAGATATCCATTATGCTGCACCTACATCCACAGCCTTCGCTTTCTCTAAGCTGCACTGTTTCCTGTAGGCTTTTGCTGCTGCCTGTGGCAGATATGTGTTCATGTTCTTCATCTGTCTTGCTGCCTGTGGCATATGGACCGCCTGTGGTCTTCATGTGGTTTGCGCACCTGTAACTGCGCTTAACATGTACTTTGTTCCATTCCCACATTTGGTATACACAACTCAGCAACAACTCAACCATTCAGGGTATGTGTCAGTTGACATTGTGACTTTGACTTACATTAATCTTCCAGTTTCTCAACTCGACATGGTTGGCTGCATGGTCCTATACATGGTATCATCAGGCATCTAGGCCGAATATGAGATACTCAAATCTAGCCAGATCAAGGCACACATCAGCATCATGTCTATCATTATGGTGGTCGCCTTGATCAAGGTAGATATTGCTAGGTGGGCTAGATGAGTTTCACCAAGACCTAACAATACTATTATGCGTCGATAAATGTCGATGAATTATTTCCCATACGGTAAAGAGACCGTAATGAGTATGGTGATGGGATTTGACTTCATTATTGCATACAGTTGGACATGCTGACCATCTTTCCCCCAGTGGCCATGAGGGTATCCGATATACACAACAGTTATACTGATGTAACACTTGCTTGATTTGTGTAGGCTCATCTGTCAACAAGAGATTGTTCCAACCTCTCAATCCAATTCAAATAATAAAAAACAAGGTTGCTCATGTCATCTTATCTCAGGAGTAGATATTGCAAGGAGATGAAGACAGATTCCATCGAAAACAGACTATTGACAGGCAACTATCAAGGTTGCCATTTTCATGAGTGGCATCAGCGCTTGACAAGGACTGTAAAAATGAAGCCACATTTGTCAGTTATCACCAAGTATCCACTTTCAATCTAACTGGTCATAAAGACAGACAGGACAAACATTGCAATTTTCTCTTCTTATACCAAGTTTAGAAGCAGTAGGCTCGACGATGATCAACCAACATAACAATGAAATGATCTACTTATTAGCCCAACAGTTTATCCACTGTTGACTCAACTGGCCATCAAGATGGACAAGACAAGCCTTGTAATTTTATTTTTATATAACAAGTTCAGACGTAGTAGGTACTGCAATGATCAACTGGTATAATTAAGAAATGATCAACCTTTTGTTCCAGCCATTTATCCATTGTCAATCCAACTCACAGCTAAGTTGGAGGGGGATAAGGTTATCAACTATAGGAACAATTCTTATTCCAAAATGAGACAACACAATTCTCAAAACATAAGTGTTACAACTTAACGATCCAACACTGATAATAATAGCGGATGCACACAAAATATTGCATACAATATGGGATCAAACTAGATATGGATAACAAGAACAAAAACCTCACTACCATCTACCAGTCTGGTACAAATACTCTGAACTATACAATAGCATGAACCTAATACTATACAGCTGATTGAACATCCCCAAGACTACATTACTCCCAAAACAATTCATCTACATGTCGAGTATAATGAATACAGGGCAAGACCTAAAGATCAGAACAGAATTAAACAAGGTCGCAGTTAAGGAGAAAAGGGACGGACCATAATATGCTGTAATCTGTCAAAACTGCACGGGCGCCGGGGAATGTCAAAGTGACAACTGCAATGCTGAGTAACACCTAACAAGATCAGAATCATGATCAGGTATAGTCACTATGATAAAAGACGAGGACAGATGATAATGCAGTGCGCGTTGGCATACCACAAAAGAAATGTCTAAAATAAATTAAAAGATCAGGAATTTGTGACATACGGCAACTGGGTGGTGACACTCACCGTAGACCGTGGATGTAATCCTGGGGGTGTTAATTAGAGAATGGAATGACAATAGTGTGTAGGCGAAGGAGTAGAGGTTAAGGACAGAATATGATTAATGACGAATGGAAGGGACCATTTAAGGGTGCGTGCAGATGACCTCGACTGGCAAAAAACGTACAGTACCAGAGTTTTGCACAACCAATCAAAGGGTAGCAACCCAGGACAATTTCCAAGTGTCGGACAAAAACAAATTGTTTTGTTGGCAGCCTTTATATAGGTGCAGCCTGGTCCGTGCACAAGCATGTGCGCTAGACTCAAATTGTTCATGCTGACTACCAGTTACTTTACGCTGCTGTTTTGTTTACAATCCTATCTGTCTTGCATGTAAGGATCTTGGCTAATTCATCTACAAGTGGTGTGTCAGGTTTGCTGAAGGCTTGTAGTATGGATTGAGGATTGACTTACACTCATGGTTCGTGATGCTCAACGACAGCTTGCGTTTGCAGTCTTCAGTACCCCCACTCAGGGAACACTCCACCTCTGGACCCTCTGCCTCCGCCTCTGGACCACCCCCGTCTGCCTCTAGATTGCCTGCCTCTGGCTCCTTTGGCTCCTGCTTTTGTAGTTCTTTAGCCGGCCAGAGCAAGGCAATAGAAGCCTTGAGGTCGAGATATCGTTTGGTGGTGTCCGACTTGTATTCAGATTCTTCACCCTTTGCCCTTTGCCTTGCTGCAGCATGTAGCTTGTTTCTGCAGTAAGACTCGGAGGAAGCCCACCCAGGTGAAGATGAGTGAGGTGAAGAGGAGTACATCCAAGGTCTTTTAGAAAAACGAGCAACTTAGAGTATTGGACCTATATATAAAGGGCATGTCAGATACATCATTGAGCATCTCTATGTATCAATACAATATCAGCAATACGGCAATACAACACTTTGTTGTGACCCTTCAAGGAGAATTCATTTATCTAGGTATCTCCAAGCAACCTCTCGAAGCTATTATCAACAGATGCTATGCCTACATGAAACAATGACTCACTGAAGTGGTCCTGGCTTCAATCAAAGCTGCTGCTTTTGTCGTTGTCGGCATACAATTTGTCGATAGTGTCATATCCATCATCAATGTCGGCATCTAAACCTCCATCTTCCTCAGGATCTAGACTGATCAAATCACTGTCCAAGTTGTCTGATCCCTCGCTTGGATCTGGGCGATCATCCTTGCCAGCCTCTTGAGCAACTCCTGTGTGCGATTCCTGCATTAAGTCTGGGTCATCCTCAAACAATCATCCGCGACCGGCAATTCATGGGTGCTGGCCTGGGAATGTAGTGTATGGCCGGTATCTGCAGTAACAAGTCTGTCAGTGGCTTCAAGTCATGGAGCACCAGGCAGACCTTGGGGTGGAGGAACCCCTCAAAAAATGCCTCAAGATGACCATGCCCTGGTCAAGCTGGCCCAACTATGCTTTTGAGCACAAGCTGTGCTTGATAGAATGGCCGATAAGGCATAGCACAAGTTGACTCGGACTTTACTTGCAAGTATTTCAACACCCAAAAGTCATACTTGGATCTGCAAGTATTATACTCACGAGTATCACGAGTACTCGCGAGTATTGGTTTCCCACGGATCATGCAAGTACTCATGAGTATTCAATAAAATGTGTACAAGTACATCACATATGAACATGTTTTATCAAATTTGAACATTCTGGATTACTGGTACATATACAGCCACAAATACTCACGAGTACTTGTCATGAGTACTCACCATTTCAACCAAAATCAATACTCGGATCCTCACGAGTCTTTTCCCACAGATTGAGTTCAATCTGCAAGTCACAATACTCACAAGTATTCCCACAAGTCGACTCATGAGTATTAGGGACTTGTGCTATGCCTTATATACAGTCCAGCCACGGGTGCTTCACATTCCAAGCACTATCCACTGGGAGGTCATCTACAAGCTCAAACCACTGGGCCCAAAGCACCTGTAAGGGACAACTGCTGTAGTTGTTTTGCCAATTGGGCCCGGTGTATATAACATTGATGTGAAATATGCCAATTATACGAGCATATTGGAACTGATGGCCAGTTGTCGAACCTGATAGAAGTAGTGTTTTAAGGTCAGGTTGCAGCAACTGGAAAAGACTGCAACCCGACCAGACTGCAACTGCAAAAGACCTGACTTCAAGTTGCAGTTGCTAGGATTTCAACAAAGCATTGCAACCCCCTCTGACCGGTTGTGACTGGTTGCGACCGCTGTGTGCATAGATGTACTCAGAAAGTCCGGCTTTTGGAAAATCCCAGACTCCCACCCTCCCTCCCTCCCTCCTCATTTGTCACATGTATTTGTAAGATAGGAATGCTATGCTTAACCTCTCCTGAGTGCTTCACTGAGCTCCATGACTGGGTGTATTGGTGCCGCCAAATGGATATACAATGTCAAACAATGCAAAAACAACATGTCCGACAGCTGTGACGCACTGTGGCTTACACTCTTTACTGTGCTACCCCCTGCATCCCACCTATCACGAAACCTTCTATGTTGACTAGGATCTGCCCATTTCATTGTACAAAAACGTCACTAGAAACTGTTAAAAACAACAAGAAGGGCCGCCTTGGTTGCACCTACTTCAGTTGTTACCAACCACATCTGGACGGAACTGGAAAGATGTGCACATATTTTCGCTGGTTCCCTCCATTGTCGTCCCAGCTCTCATCTCAGTCCCCTCCCTCTTCCGAAAGAACAACCCCATCTCTCCCCTCTTCTCAAGGAACAACCACGGGCGCGATGCCATCATTGGAGGATAAGAAGTGTGGACAAGTGCAATGTGTCAAGAAACGAAACATCAAATGCCCTAGGGGGGTATGTAAAAAGTGCTGCATTGCTTTGGGAGGCTGTAGCCTTCACGATCATCCTGCCAGCACCAGTACTATCACTCTCACAGCAACACCGCAAAACATAACCATGCCTCCAAGACCTCCATCCCAAATGCCAGATGTACCACATGAAGCTTCAATTCCTTCCACTGTACCGCCTTCACAAGCTTTGGCTCCAGTTGCTTCTCATCCTCCTCAGGGCCATGCCTCAACTTCCCAGCCAGTACCTTCCCAGGCTCACCCTGCAGATGATTCCTTGCCTCCACCAACTGTCCCAGCCCTGCCAACAAGCTCTCTTGCTCCGGTCTCTCGCAAGGTGAAAGAGATAGATGCTCTTGCTAGCCGAAAATACGCGTCACAAATGCCTCCAGTGTTTACACAACAATATGCCATTGAACAAGAAATCAATGAATGGAACAGAAACAAAGTAGCGGCGAAGAATACGGCAATTAGAAAGGCAAAGAACAGCATGATTGTATTTGGTTGGGGGCAGGTGTGCATAGCAGCGTTTTTGCGTGGACTAACAGCTGCTAACTCCTCACCTCTCAGGACGGTGTTGAGTCCACAGTCTATGAATTCCAGGAAGGTTTTGTATGGCCACACTTTGTCATTACAGAATCAGTAATTTCCCTTCTCGACTTCGCTACAGAAACCTCTCAAGTGAAAATCTACAATTGCTCAATCTGCATGTGGACAAAGATT
The DNA here is from genome assembly GCA_018858115.1 of Tephrocybe rancida. Classification (NCBI taxonomy): domain Eukaryota; kingdom Fungi; phylum Basidiomycota; class Agaricomycetes; order Agaricales; family Lyophyllaceae; genus Tephrocybe; species Tephrocybe rancida. Next base: position 27,579 of record JABCKT010000227.1, read on the forward strand.
TTGTTGGGACATGTGGTTGAGCTATGGGACAACGAGCAGGTGTTGCTTAAAGCCATCCATGTCACCGACTGTCTGGACTTAGACAATGTCCTCGCCCGCACTCTCAGACCTTCCATGCCAAACATCACAAATATCGCTACAGAGCGTGCATTCGTACGGGATGCTTACAAACACAGCCAGAACACCCCCAAATCCCATGTCTCTGATGCTGAGGACTTAGGATCAGATTACGAAGCCTGCCCCGTACTACCCGCCAAAAAGACTCAATCTCGTAGCACCCATTCTCGCTCTCGCTCTCATTCTCATACTCGCACGCACACTCATAACTCTCAGGGTGACAACTCAGATGACCAGGCTCACCCCATACGACCTGCTATGAAGGCTCATTCTTGCACTCGAGTCTCTGATGATGAAGCCCACCTACCAGTCCATGTCCGATCTGGAAGGCGGAAGTCTCTGCCTACAATCCAGACCGAAGATTTGCAGCCATCTATCAAACTTGAACCTAATGAGGTTATTGTGATCTCCAACAGTTCCAGTGACAACATCAAACAAGAAGCAACCCAAACTCCTAAGAACAAACAGCCCTATTGCAAATTTACACCTGAAAATTCCTCAACCATATCCTCTTCCTCTGACTCTCCATCAATCTCCACTACTAGCAGCTCCGCATCCCATACATCTTTCTCCTTTGATTGCTGTGAGGCGAAGCATGGCATTCACACACGACACTGGCCAGACAGTTTTACCATTCCTGATATTGTTGATGGCTTCAGTGCTTGTACAAAGGCAAGGAAACAACATCAGAGTGTTGCAGATATCTTTGAAAGAAAATTTGGTGTAGAATTCCACAGTTCAACATACTATGCACATCGGAAGAAGTGGAGGGAGGTCTCAGAGCACACTCAACTCAAGTTCAATGTCATCGACAAGACTTGGCCTGAGTTTCTTGAGTATTGCCACTTACATCTGCACAGGTCAGGAAACCGTACAAAATCCAAAGCACACAAGAGGTCACAGTCCCACAAGAGGTCAAGAAAGTATTGAGAAGGGTAGCAAATGAATAGAATATTGAATTGTATAGAGTATCGGATTTGCAAGTACATGTAATAGAAGAATCAATCATGCATTGTGATTCTGATCCCGAGGTCACGGCCAAGCATTTGGCTGTAAGCCGTCCTTCTGATGCCTATCTCTTGTGATACGGTTCTTTCGCATGATGACTTCGTCAAGAAAGAAGTTATACCTGTCAACATGCATCTCACGGCAGATCGCATGGTACCCGCTGATCCAAACATTTGTCTGCTCCGCAATTGAGGAGTTGAAATACCACCCCTTCCTGCCCTCCCCAAGAAGCTCCTCGTAGAACTGAGGATTGCAGTGTACTTGACAAAACAAGTCCTTCTGTGAGTGCTTGGACTTGAAATGGAACACATCCACAGTAAGCCCAATGTCGGAAAAGTACGGGTCTTCTTTCACCATCCTGGCGAGCATACAGTTGTTATCAAAAAATATGTGATTAGGCTTGAGGTCTTCATGGAATACTCGCTTGATCATCTCCTATTATTGGATCAGAAACTGGATAAAAAGGGGGAAAAGACCTTACAATAACGGTTGCTACCCCTTCGGCACCATAGAAAGTCTTGTGAGCAACGATCATACCACAAGGAGCAACAATAATCTGCTCATTGTGTGTTCGATGACGACCAAATTGGGCACGGAGCTTTCTTCAAGGTTCTGCACCATGTATCTCCGAGTTTTCCTCCTCAGCTAACGTTGCCACAAGCTTGCCACTGCAGTCGGAAACCTCAAACTCTTCATCAAGTGGTTCTATATAGTGTTTTGAGGTCCGGTTGCAGCGACCGGAAAAGACCGCAACCCGACCACAACTGCAACTGCAAAAGACCGGACTTCAGGTTGCAGTTGCTGGTGAGTACCAG